>CM050418.1:10332925-10436997 GCA_027564155.1 Gymnocypris eckloni scoliostomus | reverse complement strand
AGGAGTCAAATACATTATATAGTCATTATTAATCAATTATTGCTGTGGTGTATACAAGTGTTGTAAATTTGAAAGTTTTAATGAGAAATGTGTATAAATAGTGTGAAAAATTTGTGAATGAGACAATGATTTATTGATCACTCGGTTTTTGCTTCCTTTTCAGCCTAACTTTTTTTGGGTCAGTATGTCTACCATGAGTTTTTTTTACAAGTGTATAGTGTAATTGCAGTTATACTATGGGGCCGTTGAATGCATGAATCTGATTGGCTGACGAATGTTCTAAGGTGTGCAATTATTTTCAGGGAAACGCACGGCGAACATAGTTCCAGGCACCGCATTACATGACCATATCACTTTGCCAAATCATTTGCGTTATTTCAAATGTCCTTACAGACTAAAACAGCAATAGAACCAAAACCCACAACAGTGATTTCAGTAGAGAAACCGGATGAATGCCTTGAAATATATCATCTGGTCAATGTCTTACTTAGGTAAAGTTGGTTTTATATTCGCACATTCACAACATTCACACATTTCCACATTCAATAACTTTCTAATTATATGTGTAATACATTAGTTTTTTTGCAAATTCTAATCAGCAACATCATTTCAAACCTACTGTGTCTTTTCACCATCGATCAAAATGGCCAAGTATTGTTTTAATGGCATATTTACTTGCGAATGTCCGCTGAATGTCTAATGTAGTGTGGTTAACAAAGTAATTGAATGCAGAAGTCCGAATGTGCGAATATAAAACCAACTTTACCTAAGTCAATGTCTTGAGGTGTGGCAACCGTAGTATAAGCGGAATAAATGACTTCGGTCTGTTGAATTATTAGAAAAATAATGAACACCCGAGGTGTAACGGCCACTCCATTTCGCATCGTGTCCGCATCACCACCTCGGGTGTGCATTATTTTTTTTATAATTCAACAGCCCGTCGTCAAGTATTAATTACATATCAGATATAGGTCCGACAATGAACTGAAAACTTACTGTGAAGCTGCTTTGAAACAATCTGTATTGTATAAAGTGCTATGTAAATAAAAATGACTTTCATCACATTGAACGCAAACAACTTATTACACAAAGTACTTACAGTAAATTGTTATCCAGTGTCAGACTGCAGTGTTTGTGGTGATGCATGGCGATGTCATTTTTTTTCTCTGTGTCTGACCCTGATTTTGCATAAACACTTGTCCAGTCAAAACTAATGTGCAACCGCATCAATTCATACTGCTAATATTAGAACACAAGAGCTACAACTAAAAATACCATCAATACTACCAGCATCATTCTCCCCAGGAAAATCCTTCATCCTTCGCCTTTTAACTGATAATTATAAAAAAGAAAAAGCTGATAAGCATCTGTAACCTTAAAGGATTAGTTCAACCAAAAATTAAAACAACATCAGGGTGAGTAAATTATGACAGTTTTAATTATTGGGTAAACTAAACCTTTAAACTATGGAGTTTTTGTTGTTTCTAATCAAAGCATTCCTAAAATGTATGAAATAAGGGTATGGCCACAAAACTATCCCTGTAAAATAAAACAACACATTTTTGGACAAGCTCTGAAGCTTTAACACACTTGAGTATATCTGATGTGTGTGATATAGTATGGATATTCAGATAGTCAGAACTGAATGGGTAAGTGAAGAACAAATACTTCTCTGAAAATTACTGTTTACTGTATAAATAAAACATATTTTAACTATTCTTACCGTTTTCCGACCTGCCGGCTCCGGCTTCTGCACTTCTGGACGATCATTCGGCAACGGCGACAGCTGAAAAAGGCGCTTCAGTTCAGCGAATCCGCCCAGCGTCTGTAGCGAGTCCGCTGTCCGGAGGCGGGGCATATTCTGTGCGATTGGGCGAATTGAGTTTCAGAGTACCACTGGCAACTGTACAAATAAAGCATATTTTAACAGTATTCTTGCCGTGTTCAGTCATTTTCAGCCTGACAGGCCGCAGCTCTGAGGAGGATGATTTCTGATTTGATTTCTGAGATGCGACTGGTAGAAAAAAGCGCGTTCGGATCGCGAATCCGCCCAGCATCCGTAATGAGTCCGCTAGTTTATTTCATGTAACGTTAAGTTACTAAAATTACGAGGAGAGGTGGGGAATATATTTGTCGAAATATAAGCAAAATAGACTTGAAATACTCTAGAACATCCCTGAAGAGGGGTGACAAAAATACCTACATCTAGCCTAGTAAAGTTCATAAAGTTCGTAGGAAGGAAGGAAGCGGACAGGGTTGGCTCGTGAAGACTCAGGTATGTTTATTTAAGACAGATAAACTCACACAGGTGCGCACTCTGCGTCACCCGGAAACATCAACTCTCGAGTCGTCTCGCGATCACTCTCTGTATTCGTTCCGACTGTTTCTCTCTGACAGCTCGTGCGCCGAGTCTTCACTCCGTCTCTCCCTGAACTGCCGTTCAACGGCGGCTTTTATCCGGTCTCCACGCCAATTACTACAATCAGACACAGGTGATCCTCATTTTGCACTTGACCCACTTACTTACCGCTGTCTCCTGAGTCTTTCTCCCGCTGCAGACTTCGCTGAACCACGCCCCCCACGCCACACCCCCCTTTAGCCCGGTATAGAGAAACAATTATGGTGCCGTGCCTAGATGAAGGCCCTCCTGTCACACAACAAAACCCTTTTATTCTCATAATTTGTTTACCTAAAATGTATTAAATAATTAACAGTATTAAATAATTCCATTACATGATAGTTACATCTTCTAATGGTGCAGTAACTGGTGCAGTAACTGATTTAAGGCAAGTATGTTAACAACGATAAAATGAGCTTAATGTGGCAATTAACAGATCTGAAGTTATTAGCATAATGAATGAGGTGAAAACAGGAGCTATTATCATGAAATAAAGAGTATTTTCAGCAGCTGTAATATTGATGATTCTCAGACTATTAACACTCATTAAACAAGACATTCAGGATCAGCAGCAGATCATCTCTCTTTATTCTGAGTATTTGCTGATAGAAACTGATTATTTGAGTCACAATATTTACTGAAAGACTATGAAACTGCTCTATTGAAAAATTATTTCTCAAGTGATACAGAATAAAAAAAACACTAACATAAAGACATTGTCAACTGTCTTTATCGGACATTGTGATTTGTCCACATGAATCTAAATATACAACATTTATAACAACAAAATAATTTCCTCATCGTTTTGCATGTGAAGAGAAACAAGACAAAACCTTATTCAGCAATAAATGTTAGCAGGCACACAAATAGCACTGAGACCGATAAAAACTATTCAGAAATTACCCCAATGTTGATTAAACAAAATAAGTAACGTGTATTTTAAAATTACGTGCAATATTATGAACTGCTTACCTCAGAAAGCTCCACTGAAGCCGCGGATGATGACGTCTTCGCCGCGTGGCGAAACCAACGGCAGAGGATCAAAAACGCGCCAAATGCTGTTTAAAATGGAAAAATATCTATTAAAAAAACTTATCAAAAGTATTTAGACAAACAGATGGCCAGGTGTGAGGTCACATTTGGTTTATTAGGCTTTTAAAAGCTTTATTGAGAAATGTAATTATGGAAAGCCTCAAAAGCAATCATAATTCTTCATGGCTTTTAGATGTAACTAAAATTATGAAATTATTCAATCATGACGCAAGAAAAATCAGCAGACAACAAACGTGGACAATAAAAGTGTAATACTTGAAGCAAATATAAAGTAAAGACAGATATCTCTTTATTGACTAACAAGATATAAAGCATCTCAAGTGAATAAAAGTGAAGATGGATCAGATGCAAACCTACATGACAGAATATCTTACACCTGCATTTTGTAAAACACACCCTAAGCGGAATAATAACTAATTGTTTTAAAAACAACATTGAACATGAAACTAAAAATAAATCAGCCTCTTTTTCAACGTAATGAAGAAAATTTTGAACCCGTAAAAACCTTCTATAAATATGTATTAGAAGACATTTTTTTTTACATAAAATGACACTTGTAATAAAGCATAATAATATAATTTATATCGTAAAGCAAAGTTGCATACAAGACAAAAACTTTAGTTATTGTTCTTAGAGGAGAAATTCCATCGTTTAGTTGATCTGAATCTCACAGATACCGCTGGTCTTGAAGATAAACTTCATTCAATGTGACTAATTTAGATGATGTTTCTTATGACAGATTAATATGGAAGAGATGCGGTGTAGCACCTGAAAGCACTGAACCTGAAGATAAACTACTTAATGTGATTGTTTATTTTGACTCTGTAGAGAAGATGATTGAGTGAAACTCTTTCCGCATACAGTGCATTGATACGGTTTCTCTCCAGAGTGAATCCTCTCATGTGATTTCAGATTTCCTGAATGACTGAATCTCTTGTCGCAGTGTGAACACTTGTAAGGTTTCTCTCCAGTGTGGATCCTCTCGTGTGATTTCAAGTCTCCTGACTGACTGAATCTCTTGTCGCAGTGTGAACACTTGTAAGGTTTCTCTCCAGTGTGGATCCTCTGGTGCTGTTTCAAATCTCCAACTGTAATAAAAGTCTTTTCACACTCAAAGCACATATATTCTGTCACACCAGTGTGTCTCTTCTGATGTAGTTTTAAATTCCAAATTTCTAAAAAACTCTTTCCACATAAAGAACATGAATGTGGTTTCACCTTTGAATGAACTTTCAGGTGTTTATAAAGGTTTGAAGCCCACAAAAATGTTTTTCCACATTGATCACATTCATGCGGTTTCTCTCCAGTGTGGATCTTCATGTGAACCTCAAGACTCTGTTTGTTTGTGAAAATCTTTCCACACTGAGTGCAGGTGAAACTTTAATTGTCTCCTCTTTTCAGTAAATAAATACTTCCAGTCTGTGAGCGAGTTTTTCTCCAGTTTGGACATTATGTTTTCTCCTCCATTAGACCTGAAATATATATATATTTTATAATCCTACCGCTCAAAATACCTTGGATTTGCCCAAAATAACACTATATGGAGACAAGAATGTACTGTAGTAATGTTCTCTGTGAAGCTTACATTGTAATGAACCTGAGAGAAAACAGACTTGACCATCGAATTTTCACCAGCAAGAAAGGGGTGATTTAAAGCTTAAATTAGGCCTGAAGTTAGGAAGAATATTTTAAGGAAAATAATGATTTGTTTCATAATGATTTCATAATGATTTGCTTTCTTCTCAAACCTTCCTCAAAACACCCCTGGCCACATACCCCCAGAGGGCATCTGTCGGGTCTCAGGTCTGATCACCTGTTCTTGCTGTCTCTGTGTGTGATGTCATTTGCTGGGTTTGTTTTGACAGCTCGCCACAAGTGTTTGTCAACCTTATTGTTTCCCCGCCCCCTTTATAGCTTCCTGTGTGTTTCTGTCCGTTGTCAGACTGTTGTGGTTTTTTACGCTTGCACTGACTGTGTTACTCACCTCTCGTTTGTCTTGTCAGGCTCCAGTGCTCGTAGCTGTTTTTGTGTTTCTCTGCACCCCCATCTGTGCGTCCAGATACCGCGGGCTTCCACTCCGACACCTGCGCTCCGGGTTATCTGCGGACTCGCTGTGGACGGCTCAGCCTCGCCGATTTGCGAGCAGCCTCGCCAGCTTCATTGTTTCTGCCGCTGTTACGGCTCGTCCGCTGTGGTGATCGAACCATCTGCGTGGCAGAGGATTCTGCTCCTCTCTGACTGACGGTGGAAGCACTCTTCGCCTGTCTATTATTTGCTGTTCTAATAAACCTCCGTTGTACCATCTGAATCCTGCCTCCTTCCTGACAGAACAGTCTGATCAACAATGGATTCAGCGGATCGGATCGCTGCTCTCGTGCAACAGGGAGCATTGTTGGGTCAGCATGCCACCCAGCTCAACACTACAGCTCATGAGATGGACGCTCTCAATGCCCGAGTTGCGGAGCTCCTCACGCGGGTCGATGATCTGCAGCGGGAGGCGGCTAACCGTGGCCCGCCCTCCGTGCTGGCATTCCTCTGGACCCCGAACCGCATGCCAACAATCCCCTGTTTATGATGGCGATTCTTGCCAAGCCTTTCTCCCAGTGTTCGCTGGTGTTTTCACTGCAGCCGCGACGTTATAGCACCAAGAAGCTAAAGTGGCATTCGCTCACCCTTCTCTCTGGCCGCGAATGGGGTATCGCTGTTTGGAGATCGCAGGCTCCCACATTTGTGGATTTTTGTCAGGAGATGACGAAGCTTTTCGACCGATCAGCCCAGGGGGATGAGGCGGCGGCTCAGCTGTCTCGGTTGTCACAGAGGAAGTGTTCTGTCACCGACTATGCCATCCAGTTTCAGACTTTAGCGGCGGCTTGCGGCTGGAATGAGGGCGCGCTGCGCGCTCGTTTTCTTGAGGGACTAGATGAAGCCATCGCCGACGAACTAGCTGCGGTGGATCTTCCCCGGGAGCTGGATAACCTGATCAACCTTGCGCTCCGTGTGGAGGGCTGTCTCAACTGCCGCCGCCAGCGCCGTCAACCCACCGCTCCGTGGCGCCACCTGGAGGCCTCGTCATCCGATGCGGCGAGTCACCTGCCTGCTGAGGTTGAGCCCATGCAACTGGGTCGGCTCCGGCTCACGCCACAACAGAGACAGGAACGTTTAGCTCTGGGGTTGTGTCTGTATTGTGGCAAGGCTGGCCACTTCGTCCTTCAGTGTCCTTTAAAGTCAAGGCCCACCAGTGAAGCGGAGAAAACAAACTCTCCAGCTACACGCACTCAGCTGCCCTTTCGACTTTCCATACAGGGAGGTTCGCACACTGGTCACGCCCTTCTGGATTCAGGGCTGAGGAATTTCCTGGATTCTGCCACTGCTCTGAGATGGAACATCTCGACCATTCCCCTGACCAAGCCCATTACGGCGTGGTCATTAGGGGGCCGTCCCCTCACCACCATCACTCACGTCACTCCTTTTGTAAGCCTTTCTCTCTGGTAACCATCGAACTGATCAAACTGTTTATCATTGACTCTCCCAAGGTCCCGTTAGTTTTAGGGCATCCCTGGTTGCTTAAACACAACCCCATATAGATTGGGTTAATAAGTCTATTTTGGCCTGGAGTCAGTCTTGTCATGTGTCATGTCTTGGTGCTGCCTTTCCTGCTGTCTCTGTGTCTTGTGTTTCGCAGGCGGACCCCCCTGACTTGACCGGCGTCCCGGCGGAGTACTGTGATCTTCGTGCGGTTTTCAGCAAGTCCCGGCCACCTCGCTACCTCCGCATCGCCCCTATGACTGTGCCATAGACCTTCTCCCGGCACTTCTCCGCCTAAGGGTCGGTTATATTCCCTTTCCGGTCCTGAAAGAGAGGCCATGGACCGGTATATACGGGAGTCACTTCAGACTGGGCTCATTCGTCATTCCTCCTCTCTCACCGGTGCAGGGTTTTTCTTCGTGCAGAAGAAAGACGGCTCCCTACGCCCCTGTATTGATTATCGAGGGTTGAATGACATTACCGTAACGAACAGGTACCCCCTACCTCTAATGTCTTCTGCTTTTGAATTGTTGCAGGGAGCTCAGGTCTTCACCAAATTAGACCTCCATAACGCCTACCATCTGGTACGCATTCGGAGGGGATGAGTGGAAGACGGCGTTCAACACCCCCTCGGGACACTACGAGTATCTGGTTCTTCCGTTTGGTCTTTCCAATGCTCCAGCCGTTTTCCAGGGCCTCGTCAATAGCGTCCTGGGTGACATGATTAATCAGTTTGTCTTCGTGTATTTGGATGATATTCTCATTTTTTCCCCCTCTCTCCAAGTACACACAAAAAATAAACTCTCTAATCCACGAGTAACTATATTTTTAATCTTTAATTCATCCACTCCCATCTTTCTAAGTTCATTTTTCATTATTTCTCGTTCATTAGTATACTTTTGACAAACACATATAACATGTTTAAAAATTTACATTTAAAGATTTCATGAAATATCATTGAAGCTACCATTTTATAAAAGGACACACATAACCACTGCCTTTAAAACAAAAGTGTACAATCTGATGTTTATACGGGTAGGTACACTATGTAACTTTTGGTACCCTAGCGGTTACAAAAAAAAAGTGCATGAATCTTGTGGAAGAACATTGTAGCCGGAGCTACTTCTCTCTGTTTATTTGTAAGATGAGTCACGCAGAGGTTATTATAAGCTCTTTTCCACTTCCTTTTACAGTTATTTACAACATTTACAACAGCTCTTCTGCTTGTGAAGTGGGAGGGGGAGGAGCAGCTGTGCCACTATTTGGCCCAAAAGGTGGAGGTGGGATTACAGGAGCAGGTGGTTCGTTTAAGATTTTGGCTGGACCCCTGCCTCTCTTTTTATGATGATCTTCCGCCTCACTCTCCTCATCTGAGTCTCCAAAGAAATGACTATAAATTGGGTTGAAAAATCACAACAATCAGCAGTAAACATCTTATCTTGATTTGCAGATGCTCTTATTAATTACAAAAATGTTTTCACTGGCCTAAGAACTGAAGTTGTAAATTAGTGTAATTTGTTGAGAATGCCATGGCAATCCTGTGGTAGCTAAGAGTGTGATGCATGCAGAGCTCTGCATTTACTAGTGAATTATCATTACCTGGAGCACCTCTGACAAAAAAAGAGAGACTGTCTCTGTAAAATGATGCTGTATACACCATATGAGAAAAATCCACTACAGAATAGTTGCAAAAGTATGTATGTTTTGCTGTCTATAAAAAAAAAAAAAAAAAGTATTGTTTGTTTGTCTGAAGGCTAATGAGCATACTAAACTCAAATTTTGCAAACAATTTATGATTTCTCTGAGAAACCAATAAATTGTCTGACCATTTAACTCTACCTTAACAAGCACTAACTACTACTCTAACTACTCTAGCTTGACAAGCAGGCAATTCACCTGTCACTCAAGTGGCCACGCCCTTAATTATGCAGAACTTTCAGGCTTAATATAATTTAAACAGATGAGTTATAAAAGAATTCACCCCCCTCACACAAAGCAACAGAATTATAGACAACAGAACAGTATGAAACTGATTTAAAAAAAAAAAATTCAATTACATAAGGGCAAATAATTTTTATATTTGCTTACAATAGCCATTTTGATTATTTACAAATAAAATTAGCATACCACATGATTTAATAACTCTGACATCATATGTTTTCCAGTCAGGCCCAGGTTCCTCTGAGTTTTTTACTGCTCTGTTCACTCTTTCATCATTTCGGTAGTTTGGCCAATAGACAACTCCATCACTGCACCACTTTTGTGGCACCACTGCTACAGTTTTGTTGATCAGGAACTCGATTAAGTGGAACATCCTTAACTGAAAAGGAAAGAAACAAACAGCACCACAGTAATATAACTTTCAGTTTCAAGAAGTTCTAAAACAATTGTTAGGAGTCAAATACATTATATAGTCATTATTAATCAATTATTGCTGTGGTGTATACAAGTGTTGTAAATTTGAAAGTTTTAATGAGAAATGTGTATAAATAGTGTGAAAAATTTGTGAATGAGACAATGATTTATTGATCACTCGGTTTTTGCTTCCTTTTCAGCCTAACTTTTTTTGGGTCAGTATGTCTACCATGAGTTTTTTTTACAAGTGTATAGTGTAATTGCAGTTATACTATGGGGCCGTTGAATGCATGAATCTGATTGGCTGACGAATGTTCTAAGGTGTGCAATTATTTTCAGGGAAACGCACGGCGAACATAGTTCCAGGCACCGCATTACATGACCATATCACTTTGCCAAATCATTTGCGTTATTTCAAATGTCCTTACAGACTAAAACAGCAATAGAACCAAAACCCACAACAGTGATTTCAGTAGAGAAACCGGATGAATGCCTTGAAATATATCATCTGGTCAATGTCTTACTTAGGTAAAGTTGGTTTTATATTCGCACATTCACAACATTCACACATTTCCACATTCAATAACTTTCTAATTATATGTAATACATTAGTTTTTTGCAAATTCTAATCAGCAACATCATTTCAAACCTACTGTGTCTTTTCACCATCGATCAAAATGGCCAAGTATTGTTTTAATGGCATATTTACTTGCGAATGTCCGCTGAATGTCTAATGTAGTGTGGTTAACAAAGTAATTGAATGCAGAAGTCCGAATGTGCGAATATAAAACCAACTTTACCTAAGTCAATGTCTTGAGGTGTGGCAACCGTAGTATAAGCGGAATAAATGACTTCGGTCTGTTGAATTATTAGAAAAATAATGAACACCCGAGGTGTAACGGCCACTCCATTTCGCATCGTGTCCGCATCACCACCTCGGGTGTGCATTATTTTTTTTATAATTCAACAGCCCGTCGTCAAGTATTAATTACATATCAGATATAGGTCCGACAATGAACTGAAAACTTACTGTGAAGCTGCTTTGAAACAATCTGTATTGTATAAAGTGCTATGTAAATAAAAATGACTTTCATCACATTGAACGCAAACAACTTATTACACAAAGTACTTACAGTAAATTGTTATCCAGTGTCAGACTGCAGTGTTTGTGGTGATGCATGGCGATGTCATTTTTTTCTCTGTGTCTGACCCTGATTTTGCATAAACACTTGTCCAGTCAAAACTAATGTGCAACCGCATCAATTCATACTGCTAATATTAGAACACAAGAGCTACAACTAAAAATACCATCAATACTACCAGCATCATTCTCCCAGGAAAATCCTTCATCCTTCGCCTTTTAACTGATAATTATAAAAAAGAAAAAGCTGATAAGCATCTGTAACCTTAAAGGATTAGTTCAACCAAAAATTAAAACAACATCAGGGTGAGTAAATTATGACAGTTTTAATTATTGGGTAAACTAAACCTTTAAACTATGGAGTTTTTGTTGTTTCTAATCAAAGCATTCCTAAAATGTATGAAATAAGGGTATGGCCACAAAACTATCCCTGTAAAATAAAACAACACATTTTTGGACAAGCTCTGAAGCTTTAACACACTTGAGTATATCTGATGTGTGTGATATAGTATGGATATTCAGATAGTCAGAACTGAATGGGTAAGTGAAGAACAAATACTTCTCTGAAAATTACTGTTTACTGTATAAATAAAACATATTTTAACTATTCTTACCGTTTTCCGACCTGCCGGCTCCGGCTTCTGCACTTCTGGACGATCATTCGGCAACGGCGACAGCTGAAAAGGCGCTTCAGTTCAGCGAATCCGCCCAGCGTCTGTAGCGAGTCCGCTGTCCGGAGGCGGGGCATATTCTGTGCGATTGGGCGAATTGAGTTTCAGAGTACCACTGGCAACTGTACAAATAAAGCATATTTTAACAGTATTCTTGCCGTGTTCAGTCATTTTCAGCCTGACAGGCCGCAGCTCTGAGGAGGATGATTTCTGATTTGATTTCTGAGATGCGACTGGTAGAAAAAAGCGCGTTCGGATCGCGAATCCGCCCAGCATCCGTAATGAGTCCGCTAGTTTATTTCATGTAACGTTAAGTTACTAAAATTACGAGGAGAGGTGGGGAATATATTTGTCGAAATATAAGCAAAAATAGACTTGAAATACTCTAGAACATCCCTGAAGAGGGGTGACAAAAAATACCTACATCTAGCCTAGTAAAGTTCATAAAGTTCGTAGGAAGGAAGGAAGCGGACAGGGTTGGCTCGTGAAGACTCAGGTATGTTTATTTAAGACAGATAAACTCACACAGGTGCGCACTCTGCGTCACCCGGAAACATCAACTCTCGAGTCGTCTCCGCGATCACTCTCTGTATTCGTTCCGACTGTTTCTCTCTGACAGCTCGTGCGCTCGAGTCTTCACTCCGTCTCTCCCTGAACTGCCGTTCAACGGCGGCTTTTATCCGGTCTCCACGCCAATTACTACAATCAGACACAGGTGATCCTCATTTTGCACTTGACCCACTTACTTACCGCTGTCTCCTGAGTCTTTCTCCCGCTGCAGACTTCGCTGAACCACGCCCCCCACGCCACACCCCCCTTTAGCCCGGTATAGAGAAACAATTATGGTGCCGTGCCTAGATGAAGGCCCTCCTGTCACACAACAAAACCCTTTTATTCTCATAATTTGTTTACCTAAAATGTATTAAATAATTAACAGTATTAAATAATTCCATTACATGATAGTTACATCTTCTAATGGTGCAGTAACTGGTGCAGTAACTGATTTAAGGCAAGTATGTTAACAACGATAAAATGAGCTTAATGTGGCAATTAACAGATCTGAAGTTATTAGCATAATGAATGAGGTGAAAACAGGAGCTATTATCATGAAATAAAGAGTATTTTCAGCAGCTGTAATATTGATGATTCTCAGACTATTAACACTCATTAAACAAGACATTCAGGATCAGCAGCAGATCATCTCTTTATTCTGAGTATTTGCTGATAGAAACTGATTATTTGAGTCACAATATTTACTGAAAGACTATGAAACTGCTCTATTGAAAAATTATTTCTCAAGTGATACAGAATAAAAAAAACACTAACATAAAGACATTGTCAACTGTCTTTATCGGACATTGTGATTTGTCCACATGAATCTAAATATACAACATTTATAACAACAAAATAATTTCCTCATCGTTTTGCATGTGAAGAGAAACAAGACAAAACCTTATTCAGCAATAAATGTTAGCAGGCACACAAATAGCACTGAGACCGATAAAAACTATTCAGAAATTACCCCAATGTTGATTAAACAAAATAAGTAACGTGTATTTTAAAATTACGTGCAATATTATGAACTGCTTACCTCAGAAAGCTCCACTGAAGCCGCGGATGATGACGTCTTCGCCGCGTGGCGAAACCAACGGCAGAGGATCAAAAACGCGCCAAATGCTGTTTAAAATGGAAAAATATCTATTAAAAAAACTTATCAAAAGTATTTAGACAAACAGATGGCCAGGTGTGAGGTCACATTTGGTTTATTAGGCTTTTAAAAGCTTTATTGAGAAATGTAATTATGGAAAGCCTCAAAAGCAATCATAATTCTTCATGGCTTTTAGATGTAACTAAAATTATGAAATTATTCAATCATGACGCAAGAAAAATCAGCAGACAACAAACGTGGACAATAAAAGTGTAATACTTGAAGCAAATATAAAGTAAAAGACAGATATCTCTCTTTATTGACTAACAAGATATAAAGCATCTCAAGTGAATAAAAGTGAAGATGGATCAGATGCAAACCTACATGACAGAATATCTTACACCTGCATTTTGTAAAACACACCCTAAGCGGAATAATAACTAATTGTTTTAAAAACAACATTGAACATGAAACTAAAAATAAATCAGCCTCTTTTTCAACGTAATGAAGAAAATTTTGAACCCGTAAAAACCTTCTATAAATATGTATTAGAAGACATTTTTTTTTACATAAAATGACACTTGTAATAAAGCATAATAATATAATTTATATCGTAAAGCAAAGTTGCATACAAGACAAAAACTTTAGTTATTGTTCTTAGAGGAGAAATTCCATCGTTTAGTTGATCTGAATCTCACAGATACCGCTGGTCTTGAAGATAAACTTCATTCAATGTGACTAATTTAGATGATGTTTCTTATGACAGATTAATATGGAAGAGATGCGGTGTAGCACCTGAAAGCACTGAACCTGAAGATAAACTACTTAATGTGATTGTTTATTTTATGACTCTGTAGAGAAGATGATTGAGTGAAACTCTTTCCGCATACAGTGCATTGATACGGTTTCTCTCCAGAGTGAATCCTCTCATGTGATTTCAGATTTCCTGAATGACTGAATCTCTTGTCGCAGTGTGAACACTTGTAAGGTTTCTCTCCAGTGTGGATCCTCTCGTGTGATTTCAAGTCTCCTGACTGACTGAATCTCTTGTCGCAGTGTGAACACTTGTAAGGTTTCTCTCCAGTGTGGATCCTCTGGTGCTGTTTCAAATCTCCAACTGTAATAAAAGTCTTTTCACACTCAAAGCACATATATTCTGTCACACCAGTGTGTCTCTTCTGATGTAGTTTTAAATTCCAAATTTCTAAAAAACTCTTTCCACATAAAGAACATGAATGTGGTTTCACCTTTGAATGAACTTTCAGGTGTTTATAAAGGTTTGAAGCCCACAAAAATGTTTTTCCACATTGATCACATTCATGCGGTTTCTCTCCAGTGTGGATCTTCATGTGAACCTCAAGACTCTGTTTGTTTGTGAAAATCTTTCCACACTGAGTGCAGGTGAAACTTTAATTGTCTCCTCTTTTCAGTAAATAAATACTTCCAGTCTGTGAGCGAGTTTTTTCTCCAGTTTGGACATTATGTTTTTTCTCCTCCATTAGACCTGAAATATATATATATTTTATAATCCTACCGCTCAAAATACCTTGGATTTGCCCAAAATAACACTATATGGAGACAAGAATGTACTGTAGTAATGTTCTCTGTGAAGCTTACATTGTAATGAACCTGAGAGAAAACAGACTTGACCATCGAATTTTCACCAGCAAGAAAGGGGTGATTTAAAGCTTAAATTAGGCCTGAAGTTAGGAAGAATATTTTAAGGAAAATAATGATTTGTTTCATAATGATTTCATAATGATTTGCTTTCTTCTCAAACCTTCCTCAAAACACCCTGGCCACATACCCCCAGAGGGCATCTGTCGGGTCTCAGGTCTGATCACCTGTTCTTGCTGTCTCTGTGTGTGATGTCATTTGCTGGGTTTGTTTTGACAGCTCGCCACAAGTGTTTGTCAACCTTATTGTTTCCCGGCCCCCTTTATAGCTTCCTGTGTGTTTCTGTCCGTTGTCAGACTGTTGTGGTTTTACGCTTGCACTGACTGTGTTACTCACCTCTCGTTTGTCTTGTCAGGCTCCAGTGCTCGTAGCTGTTTTGTGTTTCTCTGCACCCCATCTGTGCGTCCAGATACCGCGGGCTTCCACTCCGACACCTGCCCGGGTTATCTGCGGACTCGCTGTGGACGGCTCAGCCTCTCGCCGGCAGCCTCGCCAGCTTCATTGTTTCTGCCGCTGTTACGGCTCGTCCCGCCGTGGTGATCGAACCATCTGCGTGGCAGAGGATTCTGCTCCTCTCTGACTGACGGTGGAAGCACTCTTCGCCTGTCTATTATTTGCTGTTCTAATAAACCTCCGTTGTACCCGCATCTGAATCCTGCCTCTCCTTCCTGACAGAACAGTCTGATCAACAATGGATTCAGCGGGATCGGATCCGCTTCGCGCGGCTCTCGTGCAACAGGGAGCATTGTTGGGTCAGCATGCCACCCAGCTCAACACCACAGCTCATGAGATGGACGCTCTCAATGCCCGAGTCGCGGAGCTCCTCACGCGGGTCGATGATCTGCAGCGGGAGGCGGCTAACCGTGGCCCCGCCCTCCGTGCTGGCATTCCTCTGGACCCCGAACCGCATGCCAACAATCCCCCTGTTTATGATGGCGACCCTAATTCTTGCCAAGCCTTTCTCTCCCAGTGTTCGCTGGTGTTTTCACTGCAGCCGCGACGTTATAGCACCGAAGAAGCTAAAGTGGCATTCGTTCTCACCCTTCTCTCTGGCCGCGCCCGTGAATGGGGTATCGCTGTTTGGAGATCGCGGGCTCCCTGCTGTGCCACATTTGTGGATTTTTGTCAGGAGATGACGAAGCTTTTCGACCGATCAGCCCAGGGGGATGAGGCGGCGGCTCAGCTGTCTCGGTTGTCACAGAGGAAGTGTTCTGTCACCGACTATGCCATCCAGTTTCAGACTTTAGCGGCGGCTTGCGGCTGGAATGAGGGCGCGCTGCGCGCTCGTTTTCTTGAGGGACTAGATGAAGCCATCGCCGACGAACTAGCTGCGGTGGATCTTCCCCGGGAGCTGGATAACCTGATCAACCTTGCGCTCCGTGTGGAGGGCTGTCTCAACTGCCGCCGCCAGCGCCGTCAACCCACCGCTCCGTGGCGCCACCTGGAGGCCTCGTCATCCGATGCGGCGAGTCACCTGCCTGCTGAGGTTGAGCCCATGCAACTGGGTCGGCTCCGGCTCACGCCACAACAGAGACAGGAACGTTTAGCTCTGGGGTTGTGTCTGTATTGTGGCAAGGCTGGCCACTTCGTCCTTCAGTGTCCTTTAAAAGTCAAGGCCCACCAGTGAAGCGGAGAGAAAACAAACTCTCCAGCTACACGCACTCAGCTGCCCTTTCGACTTTCCATACAGGGAGGTTCGCACACTGGTCACGCCCTTCTGGATTCAGGGGCTGAGGGGAATTTCCTGGATTCTGCCACTGCTCTGAGATGGAACATCTCGACCATTCCCCTGACCAAGCCCATTACGGCGTGGTCATTAGGGGGCTGTCCCCTCACCACCATCACTCACGTCACTCCTTTTGTAAGCCTTTCTCTCTCTGGTAACCATCGGGAACTGATCAAACTGTTTATCATTGACTCTCCCAAGGTCCCGTTAGTTTTAGGGCATCCCTGGTTGCTTAAACACAACCCCCATATAGATTGGGTTAATAAGTCTATTTTGGCCTGGAGTCAGTCTTGTCATGTGTCATGTCTTGGTGCTGCCTTTCCTGCTGTCTCTGTGTCTTGTGTTTCGCAGGCGGACCCCCCTGACTTGACCGGCGTCCCGGCGGAGTACTGTGATCTTCGTGCGGTTTTCAGCAAGTCCCGGGCCACCTCGCTACCTCCGCATCGCCCCTATGACTGTGCCATAGACCTTCTCCCGGGCACTTCTCCGCCTAAGGGTCGGTTATATTCCCTTTCCGGTCCTGAAAGAGAGGCCATGGACCGGTATATACGGGAGTCACTTCAGACTGGGCTCATTCGCCATTCCTCCTCTCTCACCGGTGCAGGGTTTTTCTTCGTGCAGAAGAAAGACGGCTCCCTACGCCCCTGTATTGATTATCGAGGGTTGAATGACATTACCGTAAAGAACAGGTACCCCCTACCTCTAATGTCTTCTGCTTTTGAATTGTTGCAGGGAGCTCAGGTCTTCACCAAATTAGACCTCCATAGCGCCTACCATCTGGTATGCGCATTCGGGAGGGGGATGAGTGGAAGACGGCGTTCAACACCCCCTCGGGACACTACGAGTATCTGGTTCTTCCGTTTGGTCTTTCCAATGCTCCAGCCGTTTTCCAGGGCCTCGTCAATAGCGTTCTGGGTGACATGATTAATCAGTTTGTCTTCGTGTATTTGGATGATATTCATTTTTTCCCCTCTCTCCAAGTACACACCCAGCACGTCCTCCAGCGTCTGTTAGAGAACAAGTTGTTTGTCAAGGCGGAGAAGTGCGAATTCCACGCCGAGTCTGTTACGTTCCTTGGCCATATCATCTCTACCAGGGGGATCAAACCAGACCCCGCTAAGATAGAGGCTGTCGCCATGTGGCCGGTCCCCGACTCCCGCAAGGCTCTGCAGCGTTTCCTGGGGTTTGCCAACTTCTATCGGCGATACATCAGGAATTTCGGTCAGATCGCTGCACCACTCACGGCGTTAACCTCCACCAAGGTGGTCTTCAGGTGGAACCTCGGATGCGCAGGTAGCCTTTGACGCTTTAAAGTCCCGTTTTGTCTCTGCTCCTGTTCTGTTGGTTCCAGATCCTGAGTCCCAGTTCATTGTCGAGGTCGACGCGTCGGATGTCGGGGTTGGCGCAGTCCTTTCTCAGCGCTCACTCTGCGACGGGAAGGTGCACCCGTGTGCATTTTTCTCTCGTCGTCTCAGCCCTGCAGAACGTAACTATGACATTGGCAATAAGGAGCTGTTGGCGGTAAGATTGGCCTTGGGCGAGTGGCGTCACTGGTTGGAGGGGTCAGCGCAGCCCTTCTTGGTCTGGACGGATCACAAGAACCTGGAATACATCCGTTCGGCCAAGAGGCTGAGCTCTCGTCAGGCCCGCTGGGCACTCTTCTTTGGCCGATTTAACTTCACCCTCTCGTACCGGCCGGGGTCTAAAAATGTCAAGCCCGATGCTCTCTCACGCCTGTTCGGGGCCCCAGAGGGGGAGCTTACGGCCGAGACCATCCTTCCTGAAGGGATGGTGGTCGGGGCATCGAACGGCGAGTAGAGGAGGCCGGTCGAGGGGTGCACGTGCCGGAGGGGTGTCCGGCGGACAGGTTGCTGGTGCCGGAGGCGCTGCGCCCTGAAGTCCTTCAGTGGGGGCACGAGTCCAGGCTGGTCTGCCATCCAGGGATTCGGAGAACGTTGTTTGCCATCCGTCAACGTTTCTGGTGGCCCACTCTGGCCGCAGATGTCAGACAGTTCGTGTTGGCCTGTCCCACTTGTGCTCAATGTAAGCCCGTGAATCGTCCTCCCGATGGTCTGCTTCATCCTCTCCCCGTCCCTTCCCGTCCTTGGTCACACATCGCCCTTGATTTTGTCTCTGGGCTTCCCCCATCGAAGGGTAACACTGTGATTCTCACGGTGGTGGATCGCTTTTCTAAGGCGGTTCATTTCATTCCCCTGCCCAAGTTGCCCTCTGCCCCGGAGACCGCCCAGCTGATGGTGGACCACGTCTTCCGGCTCCATGGATTGCCGGTTGATGTGGTTTCAGATAGGGGTCCTCAGTTCGCCTCCCGGTTTTGGAAGGAGTTTTGTAGACAGATCGGGGCCTCGGCTAGTCTGTCTTCTGGTTTTCATCCTCAGACCAATGGGCAATGCGAGCGGGCCAACCAGGATCTTGAAAGAATGCTCCGCTGTCTGACATCCAACAATCCGAGTTCATGGTGCCAACAGCTCTCTTGGATAGAATACGCTCGTAACTCCCTTCCAGTGGCGGCCTCAGGTATGTCCCCTTTTGAGTGCTCTGTTGGTTATAAACCGCCTCTGTTTCCATCCCAGGAGCCCGATGCTGCTGTCCCGTCCGCCCTGGCTTTCGTTCAGCGCTGCCGCCGCACCTGGGAGAGAGTCAGGGAGATTTTGCTCCGAACCGCTGGACGAACCAAGGCAGCAGCCGATCGTCGCCGGTCGTCCCCTCCAACCTATGTGTGCGGTCAACGAGTATGGCTTTCTACCAAGGATCTGCCTCTCCGGTCGCCTTCTCGTAAGCTGGCGCCCAGATTCATTGGGCCATACCGCGTCACCAAGGTGGTTAATCCGGTGGCGATCAGGCTCAAGCTACCCCCCGCTCTTGGCCGGGTTCACCCTGTGTTTCACGTCTCTAAGGTCAAACCCGTGTTTTCTTCCCCCCTTAACCCTGCCGGCGATCGCCTAACATACCCCCCCCCGCGTCTCGTAGATGGCTCCCCTACCTATACGGTTAGGAGACTACTCGACGAGCGGCGACGCGGCAGAGGGTTTCAGTATCTCGTGGACTGGGAGGGTTATGGTCCAGAGGAGAGATGCTGGGTGCCGTCCCGGGACGTTTTGGACCGTTCCTTGATCGAGGACTTCCGTCGGCGACGAGGTAGGCCTCCTCCTGGGGCGCCTGGTGGCGCTCCTGGGAGGGGGGGTACTGTCGGGTCTCAGGTCTGATCACCTGTTCTTGCTGTCTCTGTGTGTGATGTCATGTGCTGGGTTTGTTTTGACAGCTCGCCACATGTGTTTGTCAACCTTATTGTTTCCCCGCCCTCCTTGTTTCTCTGCTCGTTAGATAATCTTGTTCCTCACCTGGTTCTCATTATCTATTATTACTTCCCCTTTATAGCTCCCTGTGTGTTTTTGTCCGTTGTCAGACTGTTGTGGTTTTTTACGCTTGCACTGACTGTGTTACTCACCTCTCGTTTGTCTTGTCAGGCTCCAGTGCTCGTAGCTGTTTTTGTGTTTCTCTGCACCCCCATCTGTGCGTCCAGATACCGCGGGCTTCCACTCCGACACCTGCCGTTCCGGGTTATCTGCGGACTCGCTGTGGACGGCTCAGCCTCTCGCTCGGATTTGCGAGCAGCCTCGCCAGCTTCATTGTTTCTGCCGCTGTTACGGCTCGTCCCGCCGTGGTGATCGAACCATCTGCGTGGCAGAGGATTCTGCTCCTCTCTGACTGGCGGTGGAAGCACTCTTCGCCTGTCTATTATTTGCTGTTCTAATAAACCTCCGTTGTACCCGCATCTGAATCCTGCCTCTCCTTCCTGACAGCATCACTTCCCACCCTGATAATTAATGTAGTTACCATGCTCTGAACATCACATCCTTTCCTTTTCCCTCAGATGTAATCTATCTAGGTGATTGTATAAAAAGTATTTGGACTTTATACCTAAACAATTTCCCACATTCCCCACAGTTAACCTCAACTAACAATATTTACTTATTTTCAGTATGGTTATGAATAAACATTCATAGCTGCCTACTCGGCTAGTTGATCTAAAGTTAAACAATATAAACATGTATAGGCTGCTGTCGATAAACAATATAAAACAGATGTCACATATAGGGCTAAATGCGTAGCATTTTAATAAAACTGCTAACGTTACAGCAGCGGAGAATGTGAATGTGCATGAGTTATTTCATTCAATCTGTGTTATTTTAAGGTTTCGTTATTTGACCTAAAACATAAACACTTATGTTGACAAACAGCTGACCATTTTGACCTAAATACGATTTTCAGTTACAATAATTAATCCTAAAATTCGACTTTAGTAGCGGACTTTTCGCGGGCGTTCACATGATCTACCAGTTTTTTCTTGTGAGTTCAGTTCACTGGAGACTCGCTCTAAACGGTTCCTTTGAATCAGTGAATTGTCGACACGAGAACAGCTGCAACCGGATCATTCCAATTCGAGAATGAATCGTTTGGTGAGATTCGCGAACCGATTTGAAAGATTCTTTTAAAATAATCAGTTTGTTCATGAATCAGACACCGCTTCTTTATTTTTCCCCCCTTTGTTTTGGTTTACATTAAACAGTTTAACACAGACTAATGAAATAAATGCTGTTAGGACATCTGTATCTTGTTGTTTTAGTATGGTTTCTGTTTTAAAACTGATGTGAGACAAGTGTGGTGCTAATCAGCAAGAGAAGGTGCCAATAAAATGTCCGTACACCATACTTAATCAAGCAATACAACTGTTTATTGTTATTACACAGCTGATATCCATAATAATGATCATAGGTAAATGCATAAAATAATAATGATAATCAATTATAAACACATTAAAGAAGAATAATCATAAAACAGTGCATGATATGGAAATGATCATAAGTAAATGGATAAAAGATAATAATAATGCACTTACTAAAACTAAACCCCAAGCAAAGTATTATAACAAATATACAACCTCAGGACTGTGCCGTCATCTTCACTCTTTAAGAGACTGGGGAGCCTGTTTCAGTCATAGTGGAAGACCAACACTTGACCGAGAAATCCCGGGCGACGTACACTTATTCCACGGCTGAGCTTCCACTTTATTTATACTTTAAATGTAGGTGCGGTTTAAGAAAAAAACCTCCAAGTGAGAGAGAAAGCAAACTGGCCAGGCTCGCTCCCCCTCCCAGTTGGGTGCACTTGTTGCAATTACAAAAATATGAGTCAGCAATATCTCTGAGGTTTTCACCTTGTACTTTTCCACAGAATTTTGCTCCTGGTTCTTATCAGTCAAGATTGTACTTATCAGTCAAGATGGAAGCCAATTTCTAGACTCCTTGTTCTTTCTCAGGAGATAAAGATGTTGTTTTGCAATAGTTGCAACCTTGAATGTATCTCCCCCTTGAGTCTCAGTCTCTCAGTTTTCATCCGTTGAGCACAAAAAAACAACCCATCTCTTATATTCGGTCCCTCGCTCAACGGAGAATCAAACAAAAGATATATGTGCTGAATATAGTAAGCAGGATAAAGAATATCAGTAAAACAATCAATAGATGAATAAAAATATTGAGAAGTTGTCGTGCCTGTGGTGACCAACCTTCAAAAATGGACCACCAGCTATCATGAGCAGTGGTTTCAATTAGTTTGCCCAAATAAGCAACTTGATCAGATGTGATTACAGTGTTAATCGCCAACTTGGTCACATTATGCAGATGTTGCTTTACCATGACCTCTAATTTGGTTGATGCCCTCAGTAATTTTGCCTGCTTCTCTAAATAAATGCCTAAATTAGAATGCAGAATTTCCCATTGAACTTGAGTCAAACCGTGTGTGCTAGTCGGATTAGTTAACCAATACGTCTTATTATGCCAGGTCCAGATGTATACATTCTGGAGGCATCCAGAAAATGGAAAGAAAGGCAATCTAGAATGTGGATTCAGTGTGGTAACACAAAGTATGTAATCCAACCTCAAATAAGATATCAATTGGCATAGAATGGTCCCACTGGCAGACACCAACTCTGTTAAACATGGTTTGGAATACCCTGTTCGCAAGGAGCAGATTATTCATTGATCAGTGCTATCACATTCACAATCAGAAACATCACAAGTTTGATTACTATAAGGATTCAACCAATCACCTTGTAAACGCATAGTCCAATAAGATCCCTTAATTATAACAGGTAATACGTGATATTTACATATTGTGTGAACGTCAGTTACATTCAATTGTTCCCACTTCCCATAACACACAGTGCAAACGGTACTGTGGGCACTTAACTTAAGCCAATATCCCTTATCAATTTTCCATAATTGCCTCCAAGCATTATAATTGGAAGACATTACGGTTTGCTGTACGTTATGAAGTTGCATCTTGGCTGAAAGCATATTGAGATTGCATTCTGTCCAATTGAACCACTCTGACACATTCCAGCGGAAATGTATTAATAGAATGTTTCCAATATATGGGCAGAAACTACATCCCAATAAGCTTGATATTTCTGAGAATATACACCAGACGGCATCCATCGCCTTATCTTTTGTAAAGCATCATGTGAATTCGATAGTTTGTTAGCAATCATTTGTCTGTCAATAGTGTTAAGCACTCCTAAACCAATACCTGTCTCTCCCAATAATGTATCATACCATGCTCGTTTGTTTCTACATTTTGGTACAAGAGGGAAGAGAATGGTCCAAAACACAGTTATGTGTTTGGCAGCATTAGCAACCGGGGTGCAAGTGTGTGGTATCGGTACAACACTTTTCGATCTAAGTGTTGTGGTTTACGGACCCATGGTATAACCGTCCCATATGTAGATCTATTGTGAATTTCGGTAGAGTTAAGCAGTGTCAAAGGTCTTGGATTGTTAGTAACCACACTTTGTATCCCAGTAATATTTTGACCATCACATAAGCGTGTAGTATAGTTCCCTATACACAGTGATACATTAGTTTGTATTTCTACTGATAGATTTGTCGGGCACTCCAATATTGGAAGATTGCAATGACCTTGAAAACATAGATTAGTCTTATATATCATACAGTCTCCAGTTGTCTTTATTCGGCCCATCGGACATGCAGCATTAGCTTCACAGATGATATTGTCCTGTCTTCTAGGATGTGAGGCATTTTTCCATCGCAACACCAGTCTGGTATATGGCTGAACCTCTACCCCAGGCACTTGAGCAAAATAACTGATTATACAGCCTAGGCTGATCAGTTCAAACAACAAGATGATGATAATCGTCTTGTGAGGTCAGTTCACTGGAGATTAGGGCTGTGCGTATCGATCCTAATATCGATACCGATATCGTTGGTATCGGTATCGATCAATACTAGTCGATAAGTTCGATACTTTAGGTAATTTTTTCTCCTATACACTTAATACATTGCTTAATACATACAACAAAGTGTAGACATGTCTGTGGGTGTATATTCCGCTCTTTTCACTTCTCGTATACAAACATTACTGCTCCTCCGCTGCTATGCTGGTTTGTTGTCATGCATCACGTGACTCGGCGGCTCCGAGCGCGAGCGGATACAGTGAGAGATGGAACGGAACTCCGAGCTACAAAACAAATGAAAAGGGGAGGAAATCCTGCACACAGTGCTTATTATATATACCTGTATACCGAATTTTTAATTTAAATGAAGTATCACTGTAAGGTGTATACTGATTTAGGCCTTTTAATACTAGTTCTTAATGCATTAAGATACTTTAAATGTTTTCATTATAACGGTTTTCTGTGGGAGTAAAATGCTTAACATGTTGTTTAGCATGTTTTCATACATATTCTGGGCTCAGTTGCTTGTCACATATCAGGCCTATATTTTATTAACAAACTGTTTACCGAATTTAGTCTTTATTACTGTCGTCCTCCATTAATTGCACCATATTAAATGTTTTTATATTGCAATGAGAGAAAATTAAATTCAGCATGCTGCATTCATGTTCTGTGTTCATCTGCTTACCTGAACATTTACCAGACGCTTTTATCCAAAGCGACTTACATTGCATTCAAGTTACAGTTTCTACATTTTTTTTTATCAGCTCTTGCTTTCCCTGGGAATCGAACCCATGATCTTGGCGTTGTTAGCGCCATGCTCTACCAGTTGAGCTACAGGAAATCTGTACTATGAACATACATAGTAGGCCTATATATTTTTATAAACTACAGAAATTGGCCTTTTCATATCAGTTATTTTATTGCAATAATAACAAACGAATATTCCAGTATTTATAAAACAAACATAAAATACAGTACATGTCAGAAGAAACAGAGGATCCAGGTGCAAAGGTAAGTTCTGAATGGCTTTTAATGAATAATAAACACAGGCAGTCTGTCGAGCAAAGACACAGAACCGGAACAAACACAAAGTAGATAAATTCCTCGGTAAAGGAAGACTCCTGTCTTGAGGATAGACAGCAGAGCTGGAACTTCTCGTAGGGCAGAAACACAGTCCTTGTACGAGGTCACATGCAGCAGGATGACAGAGACACGAAAGCACACAAGACGAGTGCAACTCCTCTAGACTTGATTAAACAGGACAAGACAGGGTAAATGATCAAGTAGATAGCATAACACACAAGCATGACTCACGTACACACGAAATAATCCGACAAAGAACAAAGGGAAACAGATGCTAGAAGTAGAGAGAAAGTAATGAGACAAGTGAGAACAGGTGTGACAGAGAAGCAGCACAAGCGCTAATTGCAATGATGAACAGGTGGGAAGAATAGACAGGCAGGGCCCAGGCGAGAGAGAGAGAGAGAAAGAGAGAGAACAAACCCAGCTCATGACAGTACCCCTCTCAACGAAGCGCCCAGGCGCTCCCAAGAAGGAGAGACTGGAGCACGGTAGAAATCGTCGATGAGCGAGCGATCCAGGACATCCCGGGCCGGGATCCACCGCCTCTCCTCAGGACCGTACCCCTCCCAATCCACCAAAAACTGGTGGCCCCGCCCCCGAGGACGAACGTCAAGCAGCCTCCGCATTCTGTAGATGGAAGACCCTCATCCAGGGCAGGAGGTGGACGGGTGGGTGGGAATACTGAATAACAGGTTTGATACAGGATACGTGGAATACAGGATGAACCCGATGCAACTGGTTCGACAATCTGAGCTTAACAGCTACCGGGCTGAGAACCTTGACAATAGAAAAAGGCCCGATGAAACGGGGCATCAGTTTGCGGGAACTAACCTGAAGTGGTAAATTCTGAGTGGAAAGCCACACCTTCTGACCGCAAACGTATCTGGGAGCCTTAACCCGGTGTCGATTAGCGGCCCGTCGAGTACGCACTCTGGAACGACACAGAGCTGACCTCACCCTCCTCCAGGTGCGCCTACACCTCTGAATGAACGCTTGCACTGAAGGCACGGAGGACTCGGTCTCCTGGGAAGTGAATAGCGGAGGCTGGTAACCGAGGCAAGCATGGAATGGGGATAAACCTGTGGCGGTCGACGGTAGTGTATTGTGGGCGTTTTCAGCCCAGGAAAGTTGGTCGCACCAGGAAGCAGGACTCTGAGACGTCAGACTACGCAACATGCGACCAAGAATCTGGTTGGTACGCTCAGCCTGCCCATTGGTCTGGGGATGGAATCCTGACGACAGACTGGAAGATGCCCCAATCAGTCGACAGAATTCCCCCCAGAACTGGGAGGTAAACTGTGGCCCCCTATCTGAAACGACGTCAGTCGGAAGCCCATGGATCTTAAAAACGTGATCGACCATCAGCTGCGCAGTCTCTTTAGCGGACGGTAATTTGGGAAGTGGAATAAAATGAGCCGCCTTAGAGAATCGATCTACCACTGTCAAAACTACCGTGTTCCCCGCTGACGGCGGAAGACCAGTGACAAAGTCCAGAGCGATGTGCGACCACGGGCGAGAAGGAATGGGAAGTGGTCTAAGAAAACCCGCGGGTGGAGAATTACTCGACTTAGTCTGGGCGCAGACAGGACATGAAGCTACAAAACGACGTATGTCGCGCTCTCTAGTAGGCCACCAAAATCTTTGGCGAATGATGGCCAGCGTTCCTCTAACACCGGGATGGACGGCTAATTTAGAGGAATGACCCCACCGTAGAACGGCCAAGCGAGCGGCTTCGGGAACAAACAAAGCTCCCTCAGGAGCTCGAGGCGATCTCGTCACATGCGAAAGAGCCCTCTTCACAGTCTGCTCGACTCCCCAGACGGCAGCCCCGACCACACAATGGTGTGGTAGGATAACCTCCTTGGAGGAAGCCCCTTCAGTCGAGCCGAACTGACGTGAGAGAGCATCAGGCTTACCATTCTTTGAGCCGGGTCTGTAGGAGATGGAAAACTCGAACCGACCAAAGAATAGCGCCCAGCGAGCTTGTCGAGCGTTCAACCTTTTAGCGGAACGAATGTACTCTAAATTACGGTGATCGGTCCAAACAATGAAGGGAACATTGGCCCCCTCCAGCCAGTGGCGCCACTCCCCCAGAGCCAAACGGATCGCCAAAAGTTCACGGTTACCGACATCATAATTACGCTCCGCGGATGTGAGGCGATGTGAAAAAAAAGCACATGGATGAACCTTGTCATCCCGCGAGGAGCGTTGGGAAAGTATTGCCCCCACCCCTACGTCGGAAGCATCGACCTCGACGATGAACTGTCTCGTGGGATCCGGAGTGATCAAAATAGGAGCGGAGGTGAACAACCTCTTGAGGTGATCAAACGCGTTCTGAGCCACCTCGGACCAGGTAAAATGAGACCTGACTGAGGTGAGCGCTGTCAGCGGGGCGGCAACCTGGCTAAAATTACGGATAAACCGGCGGTAGAAATTAGCGAACCCCAAAAACCGTTGGAGTGCAATGCGAGAGTCCGGAACGGGCCATTCTATGACTGCACGAACCTTGTCGGGGTCCATGCTGATCCCCTCTGCCGACACAACAGATCCGAGGAACGTGACCGATCGAGAGTGGAACATACACTTCTCGGCCTTAACAAAAAGGCGATTTTCGAGTAAACGTTGCAGAACGCGACGCACATGTTGAACGTGCACCTGGAGAGAGGGTGAAAAAATCAAAATATCGTCCAGATAAACGAACACGAATACGTTAATCATGTCCCGCAGGACATCATTAACTAAGGCTTGGAACACGGCGGGGGCGTTGACCAGACCGAACGGTAAAACGCGATATTCAAAGTGCCCAACCGGCGTATTGAACGCAGTCTTCCATTCGTCTCCCTCCTTAATACGCACGAGATGGTGCAGCAAGTCCAACTGTGAGAGATTTTGCGCCTGCAAGATCTCGAAGGCTGACGACATAAGAGGCAACGGATACCGATTCTTGACCGCGTTATGTCGCTCAGCCCCGATAATCTATGCAGGGACGCAAGAGCCGTCTTTCTTCTTCACGAAGAAGAACCCGCGGGAGAGGAGGATGGGACAATGATCTGAGCGGCGAGAGACTCAGTGAGATACTTCTCCAAAGCCTCTCGTTCGGGCGCAGAAAGGGAATATAGCCTTCCGCGAGGTGGCATGGTGCCCGGAAGGAGATCGATACTGCAATCGTGTCGATGAGGAGGCAAAGATGTGGCCCGGGAATGGCTGAAAACCGCTCGCAGATCGAGGTATTCCTCCGGGACTCCAGACAAATCACCAGGTTCATCCTGAAACACAGAGACAGAGGAGACAGCAGGAACAGCAGATACTAAACAATTAATATGACAAGCAAGTTTCCAAGAAAGAATTATGCCCTTGTCCCAGTTAATCAGCGGGTTATGTTGGGTAAGCCATGGATGGCCTAAAACAATAGGGGTAAAAGGGGACTGAAAATATAAAATAAATTGTCTCTTGATGATTCCCTGAGACTGTGAGACTCACCGGGATGGTGACACGGTGAACAGTAGAGAGCACCCTGCCATCCAGTGCAAAGACAGTAGTAGTGTCTTCTAAATCCACTAGGGGATGTCATGATCACGAGCCCATCTCTCGTCAATGAAATTCCTCCGCCCAGAGTCGATGAGCGCGAACAGGAAACGGAGAAACCAGCCCATCAAGAACAGCAGGAAAGGTGGTACGAGTCTTTGGCGGTGAGGAAAGAACAGTTGCGCCGCCAGTACTCCCCTGTCTACTGACGAGCTCTGGCTTTTAACTGACACGAAGAGGCAAAGTGGCCAGCCGCACCACAATAAAGACAGAGACGACAATGATACGTCGCTGTCGCTCAGTCGGAGAGAGGCGAATGCCACCCAACTGCATGGGTTCGGGTTCTGGTCTGGAAACAGATGAATCAAAAGCTGAAGGCGGGGCTTCTCGCTGTCTGGAAACAGATCCTCGGACGCGATATAGACGAATAGCTAGCTCAACTAACTGATCAAACTGAGCAGGCGGTTCACGAGCGTAAATCTCCTCCCTTAGATCAATGTTAAGTCCCTCCAGAAAGCGGACTAAAGCAGGCTCATTCCACTCACAAGTGGTAGCCAGAGTCCGAACTCGATGGCGAAATCTGCAACCGATCTCTCCCCTGGTGCAGCACCGCAAGAAGGCGCGAGGCTTCACGTCCGTAAACAGATCGATCGACCTTGATCATCTCCTCTTGAACAACTCGTAGTGACCACAGTAGGAAGCCTGCGCCTCCCAGGCAGCCGTTGCCCAACCGCGAGCGCCCAGTCAGCAAAGAGATCACATAGGCGATCCGAGCACGATCCACCGCATAAGTCTGAGGTTGAAGGAAAACCACCTCGCATTTGGTTAAAAATGCTCTGCATTCAGTGGGCTCACCCGCATAGCAAGGAGGATTATTTATTCTCGGTTCGGAGGAATGAAGACGATTCTGTGATGACGACTCATGACGAAGATGAAGAAGTTGGGCAGATAGGTCAGACACTTGAGCCGTCAAACTCTCCACAGCGTGTCTGGAGACAGACAACTCCTCTTCATGCCTACCGAGCATGGCCCCCTGCAACTCGACCGCCGAGCGGAAAGGACCTTCCTTCGCTGGATCCATCTTGGTCGGATTATTCTGTCAGAAGAAACAGAGGATCCAGGTGCAAAGGTAAGTTCTGAATGGCTTTTAATGAATAATAAACACAGGCAGTCTGTCGAGCAAAGACACAGAACCGGAACAAACACAAAGTAGATAAATTCCTCGGTAAAGGAAGACTCCTGTCTTGAGGATAGACAGCAGAGCTGGAACTTCTCGTAGGGCAGAAACACAGTCCTTGTACGAGGTCACATGCAGCAGGATGACAGAGACACGAAAGCACACAAGACGAGTGCAACTCCTCTAGACTTGATTAAACAGGACAAGACAGGGTAAATGATCAAGTAGATAGCATAACACACAAGCATGACTCACGTACACACGAAATAATCCGACAAAGAACAAAGGGAAACAGATGCTAGAAGTAGAGAGAAAGTAATGAGACAAGTGAGGACAGGTGTGACAGAGAAGCAGCACAAGCGCTAATTGCAATGATGAACAGGTGGGGAAGAATAGACAGGCAGGGCCCAGGCGAGAGAGAGAGAGAGAGAGAAAGAGAGAGAACAAACCCAGCTCATGACAAGTACATATATAACAAACTAAAATCATTTCAATAATAAACGAGTTATGGTTTAATAGTTATTTTTCATATGACTTTTTTCATTCAATAAGCCACTTACGTTAAACTTTTCTTTATAATGGTTTTCTATGGGAGAAAAAATGAATAATGTGAACTCTCAGCATTGCTTTCATATTTGGGGCACATCTGCTAACTTGTATATATATATATATATATATATATATAGAGTTTTCAACATTAATAAGGTGCATACTAACTTTTGTCTTGTAATATTAAGATCTTAATGTATTATGCCATGCAAGTTAATTATTCGTATACATTTTGTTCTATGTGGAAGAAATCCTTGCATACCATAGCAAGCTTCGTTCAAACTCAACAGAAACAAAATAAAACATCTCGGTTTGTCTTTCCACAATTCCAACAAGCATCGACTATAGTTTTGGTCGAAATGAACCATAAGCTAATTCACTAGATGGGAAAACGTTGGGAGAGCAGCGGGTGAAAGAGCGCGTAACTCACGAGTTTCAAATACAGCTTTGAGGTTGGAGATTATAACGTTCGTGGATAAACTTGCGGTTTCATTACACACTATAAACCATGTACACTATGTAATAAAAACATGATAATCAAATTAACTTGCCAAAACTTCATCCGTTCTGCTTCTCTCTCCAGTCAACAGCAGTTGTGTTGTCTGTGATGTGACGTCAGATGGCGCACTATTTACAGCAGTCCTGTATTATTGCCTGGCGTTTTATAGTCAGGCTACAGCAAGGTTACTGCAACACTAAAATATATTGTAAAATATTCCAGCCAAGTCAAAATTACCCAGAATGCAATGTAAATTACAGAATTTTACTGTAATGCATAAATGTGCTATTGTACTGTATGTTTTTACATTACTGTGCTGATAAATCTACAGCGATTTATAATAGCGTAGATATTGTTCTTAGGCAGAGCTGATACTCCGTATACGCAGAGTCCCGAAACACTTGCTCTCAAAGAGGATTTCATTTAAGTTTCGTTTTTGAATTTGGCCAGCGGCTATGAAAACATGAATGATAATTTATTGTAATGCGGCGCTGTCTACATAAAAATTGGTCAAATCATGTAATGTCTTAATGAACTTTATTCACTGTGACTAATTTAGATGATGTTTCTTATGACAGATTAATATGGAAGAGATGCAGGGTAGCACTTGAAACCACTGAACCTAAACTACTTAGTGTGATTTTTTTATTCTATGTCTCCTTAGAGAAGATGAATGACCAAAAGTCTTCCCGCATGCAATGCAATGAAGACAACCAAGACAGTTTGAGTGTGTATGCTATTCCAAAACGGATACAAACAATAACTCTCCCTGAAGAAAGAAGACGTAAACAAAGGAATATCTGTCCATAGAACAACGTTATTGCTTCATCGGACTAAAGTGCTCGATCTGATGTTGTTCTGTGGATCCTTACCTATCTAACTAAACCGGGATTTACAGCAGTGGATGCGTTTCCGACTCAATATTACATGAAGCCGGTATGTACTGCTTTTTAATTATGGATGGTTTGATGTGTACTGCTTACACAAATTTAGCAAATACATTCCTTGTAAGCTTTCCATCGAAAAACCTTCAGAATGAGTTTCAGTTCCTATTTTGTACCCTGGAGATAGAAAGTCTTGCCTATATTATCAATTGATTAAATTTTTCCCCTTCATTTTTTTACAACTCTTAAGGTATTTTTATAAACACTTAATCTGATGAACTGCTATTGAAGTTTGAAATGTTCTTCAGTCTCATTAATGAAGGATGAAGAATAAACACCAAGCTGTTAGTTCTTCAGTGTGTTTCATTCTGCAGGGTTCTGTATCTCTCATGTTCTCTCTGTCCTTCAATAAACTCTGTCTCTGCAGATTTCACTTCAAACTGATGCTCTGATGCTTTTAGGCTGAAATAATACAAAAAAAATCAATAAATCCATCTATTATATTTTCTCTCATTAATATTCAGGCACAGAAATATAGGGGAAAAAAATCACATACAATTAAAATACACCAAATATAAACAGTCATAATTTAAAAAGTGAAAGAATAAACACAAATAGAACAAATAATTTTACAAATTTGCAAGGTACAGATAAACAACACATACATTTATTTTAACTTAATTTGTTTTTAAATGTTTTAGTTTTGTTTTATATGAAACATGGTTTATCAGAGATTAATAAACAAATGCTGTTGTGATACTTAAAGTTATATCTTTGTAACTCCACAATAGACGATTGTGGCGAGGGGAGCGTGGGAAGGCGGAACGCGCGAGGGGGAGAGCGGGTTCTGAGACGAGCGGTGAAACGATTGGCAAGTGAATGATGACTAACACCTGTGTCTAATTCCAGTGATTGTCGGAGAGAATAGAAAAGGCCCGCAGTCCTGGCGAAAAGACAGAGAGGGCGATCGTGAGCACAGCAGAGAGAGAGAGAGAGCAGCACCGAGGAAGATGAAGAGCCGAGTCCCCGAAGAAGAGACAGCCCCGGCCTTATTTACGTTTTGTGATTTTGATTTGTTTTTGATTAAACAACCGTTTGTGGCTCGTCACCCCTGACTTCCTTGTCCTCCTTCCTTGAACCCTGAACATTGTTACACTGGTGCCGAAACCCGGGACGAGGAAGCCGGCACGCCGCCATGCAACCCGCCCAGTCGACGCCGCTTGCGGAGCTTGTCAAGTCGCTCGCCGGTCTTCATCAAGCTCAACATCAAGCGCTCATGGACATGAAGCTGGAGCAAGAGGATCGCTTCCGGCTCCTGGTCCAGGCGCAGGATGAAGATCGGCGGGCCATCCGGAGCTTACTTGGCCGGGAGGAATCCCCCGTCGCAGCCCCAACGATCGCCCACGTCCCGCTGATGAGGATGGGTCCACACGATGACCCGGAGGCCTTCGTGGACCTGTTCGAGAAGACAGCGGAGGTTACCAGCAGTGGCGGCTGCTGATCTTTTAAAGAGGGGAAGCTCATTTTCGGCCTAAATCATAAAAATTGTCCATTTATTTATATGTAAATTCTGCCCTATGTTCCTTTTCAAGAAAATGCTCTGTAACCCTGTCGTACCAACTAGGCGTCTTTTCCAGTGACTTGACCAGTGTCCTCTCAATGGCCAGCAGAGCTAGGCTGCTTAAACGGCCTTGGCCCATTGTGTTACGGGTGTAGGACTTGAGCCGCTTTAAACAGGAGAAGCTCCTTTCTACACCTGCAGATGTAGCTCCAATTGTTGCCACTAATGAGAACAGTTTGTAAAGCTGAGGCATTGCACTGTCCAACTCCATGTCTTTAAGGAACACCAAGTAATCACACAGCTTTCCCTGTTACTCTGCAAGTCCTGGTCTGAATACAGGACTTGAAGTTCAGACCTCAGTCTCCCTGAATCAAAGTGATGGCCATAACTTTTCAGGACACTTTGGAAGGCCTCCTCTGGAAATGCTTGTCTCATGTCATCAAATTTCCCTGGATTGACTAATTCTAAGAAAAGCATACTTTCCAAATTTGAAAACGTCGAGGAATCTGCTCCAAGATGTTATCAAGGATGGCCATGTACAGATTTCTGTAGCGCTCTTGGGGATCCTGCAATTGGGTCAGACGGCGCTTTCTCATGGGCTCATCTCTTGGGTCTGATGTGAGATCTGCTGCTTTGGCATAAACAGCTTGGAAAGTCCCCTGACCTCTTCTCTTTGACAAATGCAAGAAGAGACTCAATTATTTTCTTGCAGTAAAGAACATCCATCGCTCTCTGCTGGACAATATCAAAGACCACATCAGTCTCAGAGAAGATTTGTTCATATGTGTACAACATGAACACAAACTCAAAATCCTCCAGTTTCCTCACGAAGCCTTTGGCACAATCCAGTGTATCATCATCCATTGTCGATCTGCAATGATGTTATCAAATGTCTGCAGGAGGCCATCATAATTGTTTGCCACAGTGCTCACTATCCGTGATGTGAAATTCCATCGAGTAGGAGCGTTTCTGGGCAACCTTGAGCAGCCTGCAGACTCCAGAAAAAACGTCCTCTTTGTGGATTTTGAGAAAAATGTGGCAAACCCAGAGAGTGATGCAAAAAAATTCTGCACTCAGGCAAGCATTTGGCCCCTGTGACAGCACCAGATTCAGTCTGTGTGCATAGCAATGCACAAACATTGCACTGGGGCTATTGCTTTCACTTTGGCCTGCAGACCATTGAGAGCTGAAGCCATGACAGTAGCCCCATCATAGGTCTGTGCCACAAGCTTATCCTTAAAATTGTAGCCCTGCATGTTCTCATTTAAAACATCAAAACGGACTGAGCATCTCGCCCCCAGAAACATCAAAAATCCAATGAAGCGCTCCTGAATTTTACCTGCACTATCCACATAGCGAACAATGACAGAGAGTTGGGCACGGCAGGATATATCAGTGGTTTCATCCACCTGCCATCCAAAAAGGGAGCATCCTGAATTTCATCTCTGATCTGATCAGAAATGGTGGCTGCAAGAGCAGAGATCAAGTCATTTTGAATAGTGTGTGACATACCAGAAAACACAGTTGAGGACTCGAATTGTGTGGACAGGACAGAGTCATATTTAGCTAATGTTTCTGTGAACTCTCTGTAATTCCCTTGTTGGATGATTCACTACTCTCATCATGTCCCTAAATGACAGCTCCTGCCGGCCAAGCAAGGATGTCACATCAATAAGGCGGTTTAGGAAGGCCCTGTTTTGTTTAACAGTTTCATTATGTTTAGCCACTTGAATGCGAGCACCTTCATTGATTGCATGCTCAACCCTGATCCTGCCCATGCAACTTAATCTTGCACATGCACTCACATGTTCATTGCTATTTTCATGCCTTTTATATGCCCTGTCAAAGTTTGACAGATCTCCAAACCCCAATTTTGACCAAACAACACATCCATGAGATGGTTTCATCAAGAGACATGGCCAGCAGTACATTTTCTTTTCACAGCACTTCCAGTCAGCCAGCTAACTTTGTCATACCAGGAGAGCTGAAAAGACCTGTTACTTTTCCCTATCTTTTGCACTAAATCAATCTTAGGTGTTGATCTGCCCTGCTGTTTAATTCTAAGTTTCTCCTCGTAAGGAAGACTTTCTAATGGCTTTGCCAAAATCAGGTCGACAATATTAGCACTGTCTGCCATCGTGTGCAGTTTGCTAGCTGGCTAGTTCAGACTATATGAATTAATGAACAAACGATCTAATATATATATATATATATTTAACTCAACGGGAGGAAATGTGGGAATTATGTTAAACTGAAACAATGAATGTGGTGTGAAATTGTGTGAAATATACGATGAAGGTTGCAGCAGTTTGTCTTTCGACTACACATGCAAAATCCGATGGGACTGAGTTGGAAATGGAGACACAGAGTGATACGCGTCATAATCTGAAGACCACGCCCACGCCCACACCAACCGTCTCTTTGCATTGAAGCTGCCGCCTCCTTGTCATTTATTTATAAGAAAAAAAAAACATGTCTAAAAGCTGATATGTGACAATTTGTATAGCAAACAAGCTAAAAAACAATAAATACGTTTTTATAAGCTGTCGACCCCAAAAACGAGCGTTTTAGGACATAAAAGTGGATTAAAAGAGATGACAGACCCTCCAATCATCACGCAGACGCTCGGAGTCCGGGCCAGCCCACTCCTCCATTCATCCCAGAGACGCTGAGCGTCCGTGGGCGGACATAATCGCAGCATTATCCAATGACCGTCTTGTTTCTAAGCACTGAAAAACAGTTTAAAGCAGCCCCATTGAAGTCAATGGACGCTGGGCTTCAACAGAGTAATGCACTGTACGCCACGGGAATGAATGAGAAGGAAATCGAGTCAGCCGACCTAAGTAGCTGATTCTGAACGAAATTGTTTTCGTTCGAGATGAACGTGTTTAACGCATTTTTAGTCAATAAAATGTTAACATAATAGTACATATATTTGACCATTCATTTTTTGACAATTATAGGGGAAGCTGAGCTTCCCTTGCAGTCTTAAAGAAATCGCGTCTGGTTACCAGCTACGCTGGTTTGTTGTCATGCATCACGTGACTCTGTGGCTCCGAACGCGAGCGGATACAGTGAGAGATGGAACGGAACTCCGAGCTACAAAACCAATGAAAAGGGGAGGAAATCCTGCACACAGTGCATATTATATATACCGAATTTGTAATTTAAATGCAGTATCACTGTAAGGTGTATACTGATTTCGGCCTTGTAATACTAGTTCTTAATGCATTAAGATACTTTAAATGTTTTCATTATAACGATTTTCTATGGTAGTAAAATTCTTAACATGTTGTTTAGCATGTTTTCATACATATTCTGGGCTCAGTTGCTTGTCACATATCAGGCCTATATTTTATTAACAAACTGTATGTAGCCCTATGGAAAAAAAAAGATTATTTCCATAAGCCAATATTTTTATTTTGGTTATTTTCCTTAAAATGTACATTTCATGTTGTTAAAAATGTTTATACTCTGTTTATATGGTTAATATATTAAGTTTGTTTGAAAATGCACTTACCCGTGAGAGTGTCCAATCAGGAGCGGGGTGAGAGGTGATGAAAAAAAAAAGGAAAAACTAAAATGAGATGGAGACACACGTGAAGATTGTGCTGTGACCGGCATCGCCTGAAAAGCCTAATCTTCGAGGAAGAGACTGTGAAGGTTCGGAGGGATTCTTCAAGGCTGTTTGAGCATTGGAAGCATCGTGTTCCGGAGTGTTGAAGGACGACGCGGCGACTCATCAGTGCTGTTGCGTGAGTTTTATTTTGTTTGTTGCCCCGAGGCGTGAAGCGACCATTCTGTTTTAGGTCTCAACGATCTCAAGCTACACAACAGGCCTGCTACGAGTATTAATTTGACTATCAGGGTATTCATTTTGTTTATTCATGTTGATGGCCATTTAGTCATTTGCCGGCATTATATTTAGAATTTCAATTGGTTTAATTTGGGGAATTTAATGTGATTGAGAATTGTGATTATTTGAATTTGTTTATTTGAATGTAATTGTACATTTGTGAATATTTTATATTTTCTTTAAGTAAATAGTTCATAACTATTTCCTGTGAAGATTGTCTTTATATTTTGGGTTTTATATATATTCATACGGGTGATATATTTAAAGTAAATAATATCATTTATCGTATAATAATTTGGTTTAGAGTGAACGTAATTAATTGTGTTAAAGTAACCTAGTAATTATTTTCCAGTCAAAGTAATATTATATTTAGGGCAGTATGGTAATTTAAGTAGGTGTAATACAAACAATAGGATATTCAGGTGAGTGTTCAGTTTAATTAGCGTATGAGATAGAGACATAAAGTTAATATTTTACTTTATTTTAGCTATACATACATTGTGTGGTTATTATAAATTAAGTAAAGTGACTATTAGGACTAAAAGTGAACATATAGTGATAAATTAGTAATTTACATTGGTGCATTAATTAATAACAGAAAGAGAGATCTTTCGCCAGGTAGGAATTTGGGGAGCGCACTTCAATAAAATAGCTAAGACACGCTAAGGGGGCGCTACATGTATACCGAATTTAGTCTTTATTACTGTCGTCCTCCATTATTTGCACCATTTTAAATGTTTTTATATTGCAATGAGAGAAAATTAAATTCAGTGTGCTGCATTCATGTTCTGGGTTCATCTGCTTACCTGAACATACATAGTAGGCCTATATATTTTTATAAACTACAGAATTTGGCCTTTTCATATCAGTTGTTTTATTGCAATAATAACAAACTAATATTCCAGTATTTATAAAACAAACATAATATACAGTACATATATAACAAACTAAAATCATTTCAATAATAAACGAGTTATGGTTTAATAGTTATTTTTCATGTGACTGTTTTCATTCAATAAGCCACGTACGTTAAACTTTTCTTTATAATGGTTTTCTATGGGAGAAAAAATGAATAATGTGAACTCTCAGCATTGCTTTCATATTTGGGGCACATCTGCTAACTTGTATGTATATATATATATATATATATATGTATATAGTTTTCAACATTAATAAGGTGCATACTAACTTTTGTCTTTTAATATTAAGATCTTAATGTATTATGCCATGCAAGTTAATTATTCGTATACATTTTTTTCTATGTGGAAGAAATCCTTGCATACCATAGTAAAGCAAGCTTCGTTCAAACTCAACAGAAACAAAATAAAACATCTCGGTTTGTCTTTCCACAATTCCAACAAGCATCGACTATAGTTTTGGTCGAAATTAACCATAAGCTAATTCACTAGATGGGAAAACGTTGGGAGAGCAGCGGGTGAAAGAGCGCGTAACTCACGAGTTTCAAATACAGCTTTGAGGTTGGAGATTATAACGTTCGTGGCTAAACTTGCGGTTTCATTACACACTATAAACCATGTACACTATGTAATAAAAACATGATAATCAAATTAACTTGCCAAAACTTCATCCGTTCTGCTTCTCTCTCCAGTCAGCAGCAGCTGTGTTGTCTGTGATGTGACGTCAGATGGCGCACTATTTGCAGCAGTCCTGTTTTATTGCCTGGCGTTTTATAGTCAGGCTACAGCAAGGTTACTGCAACACTAAAATATATTGTAAAATATTCCAGCCAAGTCAAAATTACCCAGAATGCAATGTAAATTACAAAATTTTACTGTAATGCATAAATGTGCTATTGTACTGTAGGTTTTTACATTACTGTGCTGATAAATCTACAGCGATTTATAATAGCGTAGATATTGTTCTTAGGCAGAGCTGATACTCCGTATACGCAGAGTCCCGAAACACTTGCTCTTAAAGAAGATTTCATTTAAGTTTCGTTTTTGAATTTGGCCAGCGGCTATGAAAACATGAATGATAATTTATTGTAATGCGGCGCTGTCTACATAAAAATTGGTCAAATCATGTAATGTCTTAATGAACTTTATTCACTGTGACTAATTTAGATGATGTTTCTTATGACAGATTAATATGGAAGAGATGCAGGGTAGCACTTGAAACCACTGAACCTAAACTACTTAGTGTGATTTTTTTATTCTATGTCTCCTTAGAGAAGATGAATGACCAAAACTCTTCCCGCATGCAGTGCAATGAAGACAACCAAGACGAGTTTGAGCGTGAGCTATTCCAAAACGGATACAAACAATAACTCTCCCTGAAGAAAGAAGACGTAAACAAAGGGGTATTTGTCCATAGAACAACGTTATTGCTTCATCGGACTAAAGTGCTCGATCTGATGTTGTTCTGTGGATCCTTACCTATCTAACTAAACCGGGATTTACAGCAGTAGATGCGTTTCTGACTCAAAATTACACGAAGCTGGTATGTACTGCTTTTTAATTATGGATGGTTTGATGTGTACTGCTTACACAAATTTAGCAAATACATTCCTTGTAAGCTTTCCATCGAAAAACCTTCAGAATGAGTTTCAGTCCCTATTGTGTACCTTGGAGATAGAAAGTCTTGCCTATATTATCAATTGATTTCATTTTTCCCCTTCATTTTTTTACAACTCTTAAGGTATTTTTATAAACACTTAATCTGATGAACTGCTATTGAAGTTTGGAATGTTCTTCAGTCTCATTAATGAAGGATGAAGAATAAACACCAACCTGTTTGTTCTTCAGTGTGTTTCATTCTGCAGGGTTCTGGATCTCTCATGTTCTCTCTGTCTTTCAATAAACTCTGTCTCTGCAGATTTTACTTCTAACTGATGCTCTGATGCTTTTAGGCTGAAATAATAATAAAAAAATAAACCCATCTATTATCTTTTCTCTCATTAATATTCAGGCACAGAAATATAGGGGAAAAAAATCACATACAATTAAAATACACCAAATATAAACAATGTAAGAATAAACACAAATAGAACAAATAATTTTACAAATTTGCAAGGTACAGATAAACAACAAATGAATTGATTTTAACTTAATTTGTTTTTAAATGTTTTAGTTTGGTTTTATATGAAACATGGTTTATCAGAGATTAATAAACAAATGCTGTTGTGATACTTAAAGTTATATCTTTGTAACTCCACAACAGACGATCGTGTTGTTTTCTTGTCTTAACAGAAATAAAATGAGCTTTATGAGGCAATTAACAGATCTGAAGTCATCAGCATAATGAATGAGCTGAAAACAGGATCTATTGTCATGAAATAAAGAGTATTTTCAGCAGCTGATAATATTGATGAGTCTCAGTAGATGATCAAACCATATGGAAAGAACCAAAGTCAATCATAATATGTTACATTATATCTCTCCATATGTTTTGATCATCTACTGTTGGTTTCGCCTAGCGGTGATGACGTCATCAGTCGCGCGTGAGCTTCAGTTTGGCGGGTTTCTGAGGTAAACAGTTCACGCTATTTCACATTGTTATAAAATATACTTTAGACCGTTTGTTGAGCAGTATTTTTACTGAATCGTAACGTTATCTGATTTATTTTCATCAGGTTCGGTGCTATGTGTCTGCAAACACGTTATATTGAAATAGTTTTATGATTTAAGTCGAGTAGTTGAGTTTTCATTTACAAATGTATTTCAGAATGATATTTCCCCTCATTTTAAAATCTTATCAACCTATGAAAGGTTAGATTTTTGTGATTTTTCAAATAAAATATCTAAAGGATTAACAATTCAAATTCATTGTCACACAGCCTTCTTTGATCATATTCACCAAGGGTGCCGATATTTTTGGCCATGACTGTATATAAATTAGGTGTTTATTATTTACAACAATAAAGTTCTTATCTTAAATCTAGATTCACCCAAAAATGAAAATTGTCATAATTTACTCAACATCATGCCATTCCAAACCTGTATGAATTTCTTTCTTCTGTGGAACATAATTTGAGAAATTCAAGAAATATTTGTCCATACAGTAGAAATCAAAGGTGAACTAAATGTTTTGGTAAAATTCTACAAAATCGTATTTAAATCTTACAGAAGAAAGTAAGTCATACAGGTTTGGAATGACATGAAAGTGAAGAAACCAAATTTATTAGCAGTAACTTTCCAGCAGTTTAGCTCAAAATCAATGCTTTTCAAGTGCTTTACCAGTAGACACCATTATAGTTTCCATTAAAACCAATACAATTCCCATTATAACCATTATATTTTTTATTGTGTTTTGGGCAGGGTTCTATTGTTTTTTTCAACAGCACAGCTAACAGTCTGATGAACTCTATATGGATATAAAATTACAGTACAGGATGCCTTTCAGTGAATATACAGTAAATATACATAGATTATTGTAGTACAGTGAGGATGAACAGGTGTTTGATCAGAGAGCAGTGACAGGCAGCTTAGGCAGCACGGAGGAGCTGTTAGCTTGTGTCCAGGGGGCAGCAGGTGATGGAGGCAGGTGAAGTGGGACACAGGTGAAGTGGGACACAGGTGAAGAGGAACACAGGTGAAGTGGGACACAGGTGAAGAGGTGAGCTGATGCTCCAAACAGAAATGGAATGATATAAAGCTGGAGGATGTGGAATCTATTTTAGATTGTGATAGATTAGATACATTTTAAAATGAAATTCCTCCTGAAATAAAAAACTGATAACAGAAAACACAAAATGTGAAATTTGGTCCAATTAGTTTATGCCATTTTGTACAGGTGCATCTCAATAGATTAGAATGTCGTGAAAAAGTTTTTTAATTTTATAAAAAAAATCTTATAACTTATTTAAAAAAATGAAACTTTCATATATTTTATGTTCATTGCATGTAAAGTAAAAAAAAAAATCAAAACGTTTTTTATTTTGATGATTAGAGCTTACAGATCATGAAAGTCAAAAATGTGTACCTCAAAATATTAGAATATTTACATTTGAGTTTCAATAAATGACCATCCATACAGTATAAATTCTGGATATCTCTTGTTCTTTGAAAACACAATAATGGGGAAGACTGCTGACTTGGCAGTGGTCCAGAAGACGATCATTGACACCCTCCACAAAGAAGGTAAGTCACAGAGGGTCATTACTGAAAGGGGGGCAGAGTGCTTTATCAAAGCATGTTAAATGTAAAATTGACTGGAAGGAATAATTTGGGTAGGAAAAAGTGCACAATCAACAGGGATGACTGCAAGCTTGAGAATACAGTCAAGCAAAGCCAATTCAAACACTTGGGAGAGCTTCACAAGGAGTGGACTGAAGCTGGAGTCAACGTCAGAAGCATCTTATCTGGGCTGTGGAGAAAAAGAACTGGACTGTTACTCAGTGGTCCAAAGTCCTCTTTTCAGATGAAAGTAAATTCTGCATTTCATTTGGAAATCAAGGTCCCAGAGTCTGGAGGAAGAGTGGAGAGGCACAGAATACATGTTGCTTGAAGTCCAGTGTGAAGTTTCCACAGTCTGTGATGATTTGGGCTGCCATGTCATCTGCTGGTGTTGGTCCACTGTGTTTTCTGAAGTACACAGTCAACGCAACCATCTACCAGAACATTTGAGTGCACTTCATGTTTCCTTCTGCTGACAAGCTTTATGAAGATGCTGATTTCATTTTCCAGTAGGACTTGGCACCTGCCCACACTGCCAAAGGTACCAAAAGTTGGTTAAATGATCATGTGTTACTGAGCTTGATTGGTCAGCAAACTCGCCTGACCTGAACCCCATTGAGAATCTAGATGAGAGACACCAGACCCAACAATGCAGATGAGCTGGAAGCCACTGTCAAAGAAACCTGGGCTTCTATATCACCTCAGCAGTGCCACAAACTGATAATCTCCATGCCACGCCGAATTGAGGCAGTAATTAAAGCAAAAGGAGCCCCTACCAAGTATTGAGTACATATACAGTAAATGAACATACTTTCCAGAAGGCCAACAATTCACAAAAAAAAGAATATTTTTTTATTGGTCTTATGAAGTATTCTAATTTGTTGAGAATTGGTGGGTTTTTGTTAAATGTGAGCCAAAATCACCACAATTAAAATAACAAAAGATTTAACTACTTCAGTCTGTGTACATTGAATTTATTTAATACATGAGTTTCACAATTTGAGTTGAATTACTTAAATAAATTAACTTTTCCACGACATACTAATTTATTGAGATGCACCTGTATGTCTAAGAACCGCTTATAATATCTTATAATTTGAATGGAAGTTTTATGCCAATTTGTTCTGTAAATTTGTAATATAAAAAAAAAAAAAGAAACCCTCCACTGAAGCGAGCGAATGATGACGTCATCGCGAGGCGAAACCAACGTAGATGATCAAAAGCGTGCCAAATTCCGTTTAAAACTACAAAATACCATAAGACAACATATCAAACAAAAATAATGTTAAAGCAGTTACTGACACTCTTCCCGCTTGCAGTGCAGTGATACGGTTTCTATCGAGTGTGGATCCTCTCATGTGATTTCAGATGTCCTGACAGATTGAATCTCTTGTCGCAGTGTGAACACTTGTAAGGTTTCTCTCCAGTGTGGATCCTCTCATGTGATTTCAGATGTCCTGACTGACTGAATCTCTTGTCGCAGTGTGAACACTTGTAAGGTTTCTCTCCAGTGTGGATCATCTGGTGCCGTTTCAAATCTGCATCTGTAATAAAAGTCTTCTCACACTCAAAGCACATATATTCTCTCACACCAGTGTGTATCTTCTGATGTACTTTTAAATTCTTCAGCCATGAAAAACTCTTTCCACAGAAAGAACATGAATGTGGTTTCTCCTTCGTATGAACTTTCAGGTGCTTCTTCAGGTTTGAAGCCCACACAAATGCTTTTTCACATTGATCACATTCATGCGGTTTCTCTCCAGTGTGGATGATCATGTGACTCTTGAGGTTTGATGATTGTGTGAAACTCTTCCCGCACTGATCACATGAGAACGGTTTCTCTCCAGTGTGGATCCTCATGTGAACCTCAAGATTGTGTTTGTTTGTGAAACTATTTCCACACTGAGTGCAGGTGAAACTTTTCTTGTCTCTTCTTTTCAGTAAAGAAATACTTTCAGTCTGTGAGTGAGTTTTTTCTCCAGTTTTGACATGATGTTGTTTCTCCTCCATTTGGTCTGAAATTAAAGTTAAAAAGGTAAAAATATAATTAAATCACGTGAAGTGAAAGCAGACAACAGCTACACCAAATTATTATAATTTCTACACATTTAAAAAATAAGGTACAATTATCTATATTAGAAAATACAGTTACATCCAGAATTTCTATAGTAAGAACTATTTTAACTATTTAATAATCAATCATTTCTAATCTATATTTTTTCCTAATTAAATTTCATGATTGTTTTATACTACAAACAATTATTTAAATGTTCTGCACAGAATAAGGTAGAAAATATACTTTATATTTTCTGTACTGTAATAATTGATATGTCAATTAGCACTGCATCATTCATAAATTGTATTTATTGTCTTAATGTTTCATCAGTTCATTCTGCTTTTTATTCAGCTCAGCTGCAGATATAGTCTGGCCTGTTCTTTGAGCAGAGATCACTTCTCTTTCAGTGCGAAAACTTCTTTATCTCATTTTCATAAAATAAAATGCTATTGTATGTAACTTTTCCTCTCCATCGACGAATGATGATTCTGAAAGAAAAAGTGCCGATGTCTGTTTGCTATGACAACAAACGCTACTTTCAAGCATCTGATTATCAGATAAACCTCGTGCTCTTATTTCAAGGTTGTTGTTAATGCTGTGGTTATTGTAACAGTTTTCTTCGTACATTCGGTTCAACGACATTGTTAAAACACATTTATCATTCAATGGAATTGAGCGCATGCTTTACACACTTACATTTTTGCTCCGTCCATGCAATAAATACACAGCCTTCGACTGCTCAGGTAATGTAGTCGGTAGGACCGAGAGCCATTGAAAAACTACAGAAAAGTAAAACTACATCACTATAGCATTACTGGCCACGAGTACTAAGAGCTCACACATCAGCTGCTCAACAAATGTATCAGTGAGACGAACACAATCCTGTGACAGACGGTTAATAGTGGAGCGCGTGAAGAAGAGATGTGAGGCACGAACACTGTTCAAGGTCTCCATTAATTTGTGCTTGTAGTAATTTAATGTGTATATATTTTGAAAGCATTGAATCATTGTAGAAATCCCGATTCATTCGATTCTTAGCATTTTAAATCGATTACTGTCCGAAATCGACGATTCAAAAATCCATGTTTCGAGATCGATGCATATGCATCGTCTGGGTTTGTAATCGATGCGTCGAGAAAATGAGTGAATCGTTACACCCCTACTGTAAAGTCACTGGGTCCGTCAGACTGAACAAATATATTTTAGCGGTAATCTGACCAAAAATATTTAAGATCCATTGAATCTGAATGTAAGACTTTTTAAGGCCTTTTATTAGGAAAACGTTATTTAAGACTTTTTAAGTACCGAGGAAACCCTGTTTTCTACTAATTCACATATTAAGCATTTATGTTTACCTGCTGGCTGTGTTCCTGTGGCTCAGTGGTAGAGCATTGCGTTAGCAGCACAAAAGGTTGTGGGTTCAATTCCCAGGGAACATGCATTACCTGAATGTACTGTAAGTCGCTTTGGATAAAAGCGTCTGCTAAATGCATAAATGTAAATGTATAACCTGCATTCATGTTTCTGTCACTATAGCAAATTCCTCGTATGTGTAAACTTACCTGACAATAAAACGTATTCTCATTCTCTCTATTTATAGTAAAATATCTGAATACAAATTCACACATCCATTTCTGTTTGTCTGTTAGATTTTTGCATTTAATATTTACAAATATTACAATTTTAAGAATAAAATCAAAAGAATAAACCGAAGTACAGTTATATAACCAAGAAATAAATCAGCGTTTGCATAATTCCTTCCATCAGAGTTTAAAGTTTTGTTCATTGGTTTTGACTTTTGTTTTGGTTTACATTAAACAGTTTAACACAGACTAATGAAATAAATGCTGTTAGGACATCTGTATCTTGTAGATATCACAGTAGTGACTGCATAGTTTAAGTCTGATGATAAGAATTAAATTAACTTTAACTGGCAATTTACAGGAGATCATCATAATGAATGAGGTGAAAACAGGATCTATTGTCATTAAATAAAGAGTATTTTCAGCAGCTTTATTAATATTGATGAGTCTCAGACTATAAACACTAATTAAACAAGACATTCAAGATCAGCAGCAGATCATCTATCTTTATTATAATATTTATAGTGACTCCAAACACTGAAACAATCATACACACGAATTAATAAAATAAAAATAAAAATTGCCCATGAATTTAAATAAAAAACATTTATTTTGGTGTTTTAGCCATTGATGGGAAAAAAACTCGATACATCTCGCTGAAGATCATGACATCAAACTGTCGTCACACGTGCAGCACATCTAACACATAGTATCTTTTTCTCTTAATATACTCATTACCAAACAGTTACAATCATAGAAATTACATGAATTTAATAACCAATATACAGGAGAGAGAGAAAAGAAGGCTTACCCATTGTAGCTTGGCTCGTTTTCTGATGAACTGCTTCTTCTTCTTCGATTTTATGGCTGGTAGCACCAACATTAAGGTGCATTATCGCTACCTACTGTATTGGAGTGTGGACCAGAGTTTACCCATTCCATAAAAACAGCTCTGTTCTCTTGAGATAAAGAAATAAACTCTCTGATCCACGAGTAACTATATTTTAAGCTTTAATTCATCCACTCCCATCTTTCTAAGTTCATTTTTGATTATTTCTCGTTCATTAGTATACTTTTGACAAACACATATAACATGTTCTACTGATTCCTCTTCTCCACAGTGCTCACATAATCCTGTTGGATGTTTCTGATGAACTACGGTGCGCGCGCAGGGACAAAATACCAAACGTCTGCAATATTTACACCACCAGGGGAACTCAAACACCATTAAATATAATTTACAGTCTAATTTCATGGAATTCAACACTGTGAATTATTATAATCTTTATTATATTTTTGATTCGGTTACATCAACAGACTTCAGCAAACGACACGATCGGTTATTGAGGCATTTACATCTAACACAACAGCATTTATTAATTAATCTGTGATGAACCATGTTTCATATAAAACATAGAACTATAACATATAAAACTAATTAAGGTAAACTCAATTCATTGGTTCTTTCACTTTTTAATGTCTTAAATTGTTTATATTTGGTGCCTTTTAACTGTGTGATATTTGATATTGTTTACTTTTAACTGTATATTTTTTCTTCTTTATTTCTGTTTATTAATGAGAGAAAAGATCAATTAAAAAGCCAAAAGGAAACAAAAACACTCAAATCCTTTTAATTAAACCAGTGTTTTCCAAGAACTTTAATAAACCAGCTCTGATATGGCGTCCCTTTAATAAGTATTTCATAATAATAATATCATACACTCCTTTCTTTCTAAACTCTTCTAATAACTGTTCTCTATCCTCCACAATGCATGATGACATGTTCAAGCGTTTCACCTCCTCCACACCAATCACAGAGACCTGTTGGATGCTTAGACATGAACGTCTTTGATTTATTAAGTCCAGTGTGGCCTATTCTAAGTCTGGATACTTGTGTCTGTATTGAATACATATGTCTTCCTTTGTTTTCCATTTACCACTGATGTTACCATCTTTGCATTATTATTTTGTTTATTATTGCTTTAATTTCATATCTATTATATGATACTGTCATTTCTATTCTGGTGACTGAATATTTTGCTTCAATACTCAAGGGAGCATAACTATAATCTGAGCATAATAAAACCTTTCTTTTAAACCTGCCTCACTTATCCACCTTAAAGCCATGATTATTGAAATTAACGCCTGAAAAACTGATAATTTAATTGAAATTGTTACTTTTCTGTAAATGTATGATTTAGGAATGACATGCTCTACTGTCAGAAAAAAGGGTACGGTTGGGGTCCGTTTGCAAACACTTAGGGTACAAATGGTGAAGTTGTACCCTCAATGGGTCATAGTTGCACCTTAGGGTACTTATGTGTACCATTTAAGGGTAAAAAAGGTACAAATATGTTTCCAACTGTCAGAGGGTCCCTGTTTGGACCATTTCGTCCCCAAATAAAGGTACAATCACTCATGTCACAAAATGAGTAAGCCAAAGTGTATGAAATGGTCACCCAAAATAGATTGAACATAGCAAGATAATCATTTTCATGAGTTGTTGGTTATTTGGAAGAGATGCACAAAATAATCAAATATATTTAAGAGCCCTCGTAACGTTACATCTTTACTGACTAACGTTAGTTCTGAACAGTACACAAGCACATGCCATGTTATTGATTATGCATATGTTATTAATAATAACTTTTAAACATAAAACGAATGTATTAAAGTAGGCCTGTATTTCTAATTGTAATTTTGAACTGATATAAGTTTTATTTTTAATTTAGAGTTAGAGAATACATGTACTCATCTTTCTTAGCAAAAGCACAATGTAGACAAAACCATTTCACGTTTATGTAACATTATATGGAGTATTATAGTAGTATAGTTTACTTTGCTTCAAAGTTCAAGTACACATCGCAGCCGGCCTGTCAGGTATCGGGGGTGAAGGAGATTCATGTGCAAAACAGGACATGAACACGCAGCTAATGAGAAAATTCATAAGCCACGTGTTCACACAAGAAACACGTGTTGACAACATGATGTTGACAACATGAAAGCACGCAGCCAATGAATATACAAGCTGCGTGCCACACAGCACAAGATATAACATAAATGCACGCAGCGATAGAGACACGAACTGCGTGCAACACAACAAAACATACGTGGACAAGAGTGCACGGTGCCGAGCGAACTCGAGACCGCGCACTCACACAATGACAGAAAATGGAGCGCGAGTGTCCGAACCCCGTCACGTGACCGAGACTCAAAACATGAGTGCCGGGATCCAAACGGATTTTCACAGTAACGTTACTACTAAACTTACCACTACATTTCTGTTCTTCATCTTCAGTGACGTATTCCAGCTTCTTTCAATTTTTCAAGAAGATCCTCCGTCGACAATGCCTGAAGTGAGAAGAGATAAAACTTGTCATTTTTACTGTTGATCATGAAGTAGCACAATTAAACCTTTAGATAGGCCTGTGCAAACAAAAGTTTAGTTTCTGGCTTTTATATGGAGTATAACAGCATATTATAGTATGTGTGTGTGTGTGAGTGTGTGTGTGTTTGTGTGTGTGAGAGAGAGAGTGTGACCTTTGTGCACTTACCTTGATGCGTCTGAGAAAATCTAAATATGCACCTCAGCTCTCAGAACTACATGGAGTAAACAAAAACAAAGTAAGTGTATTTATGCACCTGCTGCCTTTTGATGGTGAGAAGCACAGATGGCCTATGTGTGAAATGCTTGTCTTTTCTTGATGTAAAGAGCCATGTAGCCATGTATAAAGCCAGTTTAAAACCTTAAAATCCTTCAGTGATACACTTTTCAATTTTTTTTCTGTAAACAATCTACTCTGCATTAGATTTATGAACATAATTTATTATGAACCAAAATGCAACAACAACTTCAAATAAACTGAACAATGGTGCAAGAGTTGAGGATGGATGGAGAACTAAACAATTATTCTAAGTATTTTGTGTGTGTGTGTGTGTGTGTGTGTGTTCAGTCTTTACAGCAGGACTTGCAGCATATCACTTGGTGCTCTTTGCAAGTGTGTCCAGTACAACAGATGCAAGAGCTGAGTGTTCTTTTTTTTTGTCCCCCTTTCACTCCTGAGCTGCTGGTGTCTGTGGATTTGTGTCTGGAGGGACAGCTGCAGGAGACTGAATCTCTCTCACCAGTGCAGCAGCAACTGGTGTGTGAGGGAGGTGCTCTCTCCACAACATACTAATTTATTGAGATGAACCTGTATGTCTAAGAACCGTTTATAATGGCTTATAATATATAATGCTTGAATGTAAGAAACCAACGTAGATGATCAAAAAACGCGCCAAATTCTGTTTAAAACTACAAAATACCATAAAACAACATATCAAACTAAAATAGTTACTGACATAGACAGACAGGTGGCCAGGTGTGAGGTGAAATTTAGTTTATTAGGCATTTAAAAGCTTTATCGATAAATGTAATTATGGAAAGCCCCAAAAGCAATCATAATATTTCACGTAACTAAAATTCTGAAATTATTCATTCATGGCGGAGTTAAAATCAGCAGACAGCAAACGCGGACAAAAACTGTTTAATACTTGAAGCAAATATAAAGTAAAAGACAGATCTCTCTCTTTATTGAGTAACAAGATATAAAGCATCTCAAGTGAATAAAAGTGAAGATGGATCAGATGCAAACCTACATGACAGAATATCTTACACCTGCATTTTGTACACTGAACAAAATTATAAACAACACTTTTGTTTTTGCCCCCCTTTTTCATGAGCTGAACTCAAAGATCTAAGACTTTTTCTATGAACACAAAAGGCCTACTTCTCTATAATATTGTTCACAAATCTGTCTAAATCTGTGTTAGTGAGCACTTCTCCTTTGCCGAGATAATCCATCCACCTCACATGTGTAGCATATCAAGATGTTGATTAGACAGCATGATTATTAATTTTGTTCAGTATAAAATACACCCTAAGCGGAAGAATAGCTAATTGTTTTAAAAACAACAGTGAAGATGAAATTAAATACAAATCAGCTTCTTTTTCAACTTAATGAACATGACCATTTTGAACCCGTAAAAAGCTTCTACAAATATGCATAAGAACATAAAATGAAACTCATGATAAAGCATAATAATATAATTAATATCATAAATTAATATAAAAAATTATTTTATACAAGAATAACATTTTAGATATTGTTCTTAGAGGAGGAACTCTATTATTGAGTTGGTCTGAATCTTACAGATGAAGCCGCTTGTCTTGAAGATAAACTTCATTCACTGTGACTAATTTAGATGATGTTTCTTATGACAGATTAATATGGAAGAGATGCGGTGTAGCACCTGAAAGCACAGAACCTGAAGATAAACTACTTAATATGAGTGTTTATTTTATGACTCCGTAGAGAAGATGAATGACTGAAACTCTTCCCGCATGTAGTGCAGTGATACGGTTTCTCTCCAGTGTGGATCCTCTCGTGTGATTTCAGGTCTCCTGACCGACTGAATCTCTTGTCGCAGTGTAAACACTTGTAAGGTTTCTCTCCAGTGTGTATCCTCTCGTGTGATTTCAGATGTCCTGACCGACTGAATCTCTCGTCGCAGTGTGAACACTTGTAAGGTTTCTCTCCAGTGTGGATCCTCTCGTGCCGTTTCAATTCTGTAGCTGTAATAAAAGTCTTCTCACACTCAAAGCACATATATTCTCTCACACCAGTGTGTATCTTCTGATGTACTTTTAAACTGTACAGCTGTGAAAAACTCTTTCCACATAAAGAACATGAATGTGGTTTCTCCTCTGAATGAACTTTCAGGTGATTCCTCAGGCCTGAAGCCCACGAAAATGTTTTTCCACATTGATCACATTCATGCAGTTTCTCTCCAGAGTGGATAATCGTGTGACTCTTGAGGTTTGATGAGTCTGTGAAACTCTTCCCGCACTGATCACATGTGAACGGTTTCTCTCCAGTGTGGATCTTCATGTGTCTCTGAAGGTTTGATGAGTCTGTGAAACTTGTCCCGCACTGATCACATGTGAACGGTTTCTCTCCAGTGTGGATGATCATGTGTCTCTTGAGACTCTGTTTGTTTGTCAAACTCTTTCCACACTGAGTGCAGGTGAAACTTTTCATGTCTCTTCTTTTCAGTAAATAAACTCTTTCAGGCTGTGAGTGAGTTGTTTCTCCAGTTTTGACATGATGTTGTTTCTCCTCAATTAGGTCTGAAATTAAAGTTAAAAAATATAAAAACATGTATTAAATCATGTAGAGGTGAAAGCAGACAACAGCTACACCAAATTATGATCATTTCTAAACATTTTTACAAAATAAGGTACAATGATCTATATTAGAAAATACAGTTACATCCAAAATTTCTGTAGTAAGAACTATTTTAACTACTTAATAATCAATCATTTCTAATCTATAATTTTTCCTAATAAAATGTTATGATTGTTTTTATACTACAAACAATTATTTAAATTTTATGCACAGAATAAGGTAGAAAATATACTTTATAGTTTCTGTACTGTAATAATTGATATGTCAATTATCACTGCATCATTCATAAATTGTATTTATTTCTTGTGTTTATTGTCTTAATGTTTCATCAGTTAATTCGGCTTTTTATTCAGCTCAGCTGCAGATATATCAGGTAATGTCGTCGGTATGACCGAGAGCCATTGAAAAACTATAGAAAAGTAAAACTACATCACTATAGCATTACTGGCCACGAGTACTAAGACAACAAATGTATCAGTGAGACGAACACAATCCTGTGACAGACGGTTAATAGTGGAGCGCGTGAAGGAGAGATGTGAGGCACGAACACTGTTCAAGGTCTCCATTCATTCGTGTTTGTAGTAATTTAATGTGTATATATTTTGAAAGCATTTAATCGCAATAGAAATCACGATTCATTCAATTCTTACAATTTTAAATCGATTACTGTCCGAAATCGACGATTAAAAAATCCATGTTTCGAGAGCGATGCATCGTCTGGGTTTGTAATCGATGCATCGAGAAAATGAGTGAATCGTTACACCCCTACTGTAAAGTCACTGGGTCCGTCAGACTGAAAAATATATTTTAGCGGTAATCTGACCAAAAATATTTAAGACCCATTGAATCTGAATTTAAGACTTTTTAAGGACCCGAGGAAACCCTGTTCATGTTTCTGTCACTATAGCAAATTCCTCGTATGTGTAAACATACCTGACAATAAAGCTTATTCTCATACTCTCTATTTATAGTAAAATACCTGAATATAAATTCACACATGCATTTCTGTTTGTCTGTTAGATTTTTGCATTTAATATTTACAAATATTACAATTTTAAGAATAAAATCAAAAGAATAAACAGAAGTACAGTTATGTAACCAAGAAATAAATTAGTGTTTCCATAATTCCTTCCATTTGTGTTTAAAGTTTTGTTCATTGGTTTTGACTTTTGTTTTGGTTTACATTAAACAGTTTAACACAGACTAATGAAATAAATGCTGTTAGGACATCTGTATCTTGTAGATATCACAATAGTGACTGCATAGTTTAAGTCTGATGATAAGAATTAAATTAACTTTAACTGGCAATTTACAGGAGCTCAGCATAACGAATGAGGTGAAAACAGGGTCTATTACCATGAAATAAAGAGTATTTTCAGCAGCTTTATTAATATTGAGGAGACTCAGACTATAAACACTAATTAAACAAGACATTCAGGATCAGCAGCAGATCATCTATCTTTATTATAATATTTATAGTGACTCCAAACACTGAAACAATCATACACACGAATTTAAAAAAAAAAAAAATTGCCCATGAATTTAAATAAAAAACATTTATTTTGGTGTTTTAGCCATTGATGGGAAAAAAACTTGATACATCTCGCTGAAGATCATGACATCAAACTGTCGTCACACGTGCAGCACATCTAACACATAGTATCTTTTTCTCTTAATATACTCATTACCAAACAGTTACAATCATAGAAATGACATTAATTTAATAACCAATATACAGGAGGGAGAGAATAGACGGCTTACCCATTATAGCTTCGATCGTTTTCTGATGAACTGCTTCTTCTTCTTCGGTTTTATGGCTGGTAGCACCAACATTAAGGTGCATTATCGCCACCTACTGTATTGGTGTGTGGACCAGAGTTTACCCATTCCATAAAAACAGCTCTGTTCTCTTGAGATAAAGAAATAAACTCTCTAATACATGAGTAACTATATTTTAAGCTTTAATTCATCCACTCCCATCTTTCTAAGTTCATTTTTCATTATTTCTCGTTCATTAGTATACTTTTGACAAACACATATAACATGTTTTACTGATTCCTCTTCTCCACAGTGCTCACATAATCCTGTTGGATGTGTTTGATGAACTACGGTGCGCGCGCAGGGACAAAATACCAAACGTCTGCAATATTTACACCACCAGGGGAACTCAAACACCATTTAATATCATTTACAGTCTAATTTCATGGAATTCAACATTGTGAATTATTATAATCTTTATTATATTTTTGATTCGGTTACATCAACAGACTTCAGCAAACGACACGATCGATTATTGAGGCATTTACATCTGTTACGATCCTTGACATCGTTGTTTTCGTGTGTGTTGCTTTGTGTATGTGACTGTGTATGTGTGCAGGGATTGGCTCTTCATCAAGGAACGCGACTGGTGGATCCTGAAGCGGGTGACTTTAAAAGGGCGGCGTTACCAGCACACGAGGAGCTCACTTTGGCGTTTGCTGTTGTGGCGTGAAGAGCTCCGGATTCCGGCTCCGTTAAACAGATCACCAACGGTTTTGTGTTTATTATTTGTGACTATTTCGATTCGTGATTTATTGTGTTTAGTTCTCTGGAGCGTAGGAGAGGTCTGCTATTTATTTTGAATTATCTTTGCGATGTGTTTTTGCTCTAGGGAGATAGGGAAGTACATTTGTATTTTCTTTTCTTTGTAACTAGGACATTTATATGTTTCTTTTATTTAGTTCTTATGTTTGTTATTTTGGCCTTGGGCCTCTCTGAAGCCAATGCTCCTTATCCAATCTTTATTTATTTACTTTAATAAATCATTTAACTTCATGTGTTGTACTGGTGATCTGTTGGCTGTGGCTGGAATCCTATTAAAATCCGTCGTTCGCGTCTCACCCTATTAATATGGGCCGTAACAAATGGGGGCTCGTCCTATGATATGTATATTCCTTCTCGTTTGGCTTGTAATTCATCATTTTGATTGGCAGTTTTTTCTTGTGTGTGGGGGAAAGGAATATAAAATGGAGTTTAGTGTTGAAGTATTTCGACAGAAACCTTCTTATGACATTTTAGGATTGTGTCGCAAAAACAATCTTTATTTGATTGCTGATTTTTATGACATTTCTATCACAAAAACAGCTCGTAAAAAAGATGTGCGTGAGGTGATAGAGGTGGCGTTAGTACAGCAAGGTGTTTTACCAGCAGTTAAATCTTTTGAGGGTGATGCGAACGTAGGTGAGGGCGCGAGTGGTGGAGAAGGCTCACTTAGTGGGTTGGGTACAGCAGATTTAAAACTGTCCGTCCAGTTAAAACAACTTGATTTGGAAATAAAGCATCAAGAGCACACGACACAGGTGCTGCGCTTTAGGCAATGTGAACTGGAGACGCAGACTAGTCACCGATGGCCTAGTGATGATAGACCCGCACCTGCTCTTGTTCAAGCTAGTCCGAATTTGTATCAAACTGATCATTTGGTGTTGCCTTTGCCTTCTGTCAGTCCGTCTGATTTTGATGTGTGTAAGCAGATTAATCTAGTGCCACCTTTCCGTGAGGCCGAGGTGGATTCGTATTTCGGAGCTTTTGAGCGCATTGCCATTGTAGCACCGGTATCACACCACTTACTGCGCCACTGGACCAGTTCCAGGTTCTAAGGAGTGGGGAGCAAAAAATAATTACACCAGAGACCGTTACTTTAAATACAAAAGGCCGGCAATTTACTGAATGCAAAACACACGTAGAATATACAATACGCAAAACAAAAACAAAATTAAACCTGCAGATTCTTAGTATTGAGGTAAATATAATAAATTAAAATCAAATCAAATCAAATCACTTTTATTGTCACATCACCACAGCACAAGTGCCTTGGTGAGTGAAATTCTTATGAGCGTGCTCCAGACAGTGCAAAAAAACAACAACAAACAATTTACATATGGACAGACAGTGCAAAAAACTGCACTGGAGCATTTACAGTGCTCCAGACAGTGCAAAAAAAAACAGACAATTTACATATGGACAGACAGTGCAAAAAAAACAACAGCAATTTACATATGGACAGACAGTGCAAAAAAAACAACAGCAATTTACATATGGACAGACAGTGCAAAAAAACAACAGCAATTTACATATGGACAGACAGTGCAAAAAAACAACAGCAATTTACATATGGACAGTACATATTTACAGACTGTACAGAAGACAATGTGCAAAATACACATACATGCACTCAGTACGCTTAGTGTACTATAGAGACATACTCAATTATCAACGACACATTATACACAGAGCACATCTACATTATGTACAGTATCTATACATAATGTGGTCTATACATAGTAATAATGTGAGGTGCAACAGATTATAAATTAACAGCAGATTGGTTGAGCAGCAGATAGATGTGCAAAGGTGCAACAGATTATTCATATGCAGTGTCGGATGTGCATCGTATGGTGTCCAGTGATAGCAGATAGGTTGTGTTAGTGCAGTGTGTGCGTGTAGTCCAGTTGAACAGTGTTAAAGTGCAGTGCATGGCATGTTGTGTGAGTGGGAGTGTGATGTAGGTGAGTTATTTCTGACTGTTCATTAGCCTGATAGCCTGAGGGAAAAAGCTGTCCCTCAGTCGGCTAGTGCGGGATCGGATGCTGCGGAAACATCGTCCTGAGGGCAGCAGAGAGAGCAGTCTGTGGGACGGGTGGCTGGAGTCTTTGATAATCCTCCGGGCTTTCCTTGTACACCGCCTGGTGTAGATATCCTGGAGGGAGGGAAGCTCACCTCCAACAATGTGGCGGGCAGTTCGCACGACCCTTTGCAGAGCCCTGCGGTTGCCAGCGGTGCTGTTTCCATACCAGGCGGTGATACAGCCGGTCAGGATGCTCTCCACAGTGCAGGTGTAGAAGGACCTGAGGATTCTGGGGCTCGTTCCAAACTTCCTCAGCCGTCTCAGGAAGAAGATGTGCCTTCTTCAGCACTGCATCTGTGTGAGCAGACCATGTGAGATCCTCGGTGATGTGAACGCCGAGGAACTTAAAGCTGCTCACCCGCTCCACAGGTGTCTTGTTGATGGTGATGGGTGTGTGTTCTCTGCTCTGTCTCCTGTAATCCACCACCAGCTCCTTGGTCTTGTCGATGTTGAGTGAGAGGTGGTTCTCCTGACACCATTTAGTCAGGGTACTCACCTCCTCTCTGTAGTTCGTCTCATCGTTGTCAGTGATCAGGCCTATCACCGTTGTGTCATCAGCAAATTTGACGATGACATTGGAGCTGTGTGTAGCTGTACAGTCGTGTGTGTACAGGGAGTACAGGAGTGGGCTGAGGACGCAGCCCTGCGGTGCACCAGTGTTGAGGATCAGGGGAGATGATGTTTTGTTGCCCATTCTGACCACCTGACTTCTGCCTGTCAGGAAGTCCAGGATCCAGCTGCACAGAGATCTGTTCAGTCCTAGAGTCTGGAGCCGCAACCAGTGTGGCAGGCACTATAGTGTTAAATGCTGAACTATAATCCACGAACAGCATCCTCACATAGGTGTTCTTATTTTCCAGGTGGGAGAGAGCAGTGTGCAGGGTGAAGGCAATAGCATCGTCTGTGGAACGGTTACTGCGGTATGCAAATTGTAGTGGGTCCAGTGAAGCAGGCAGCACAGAGCAGATGTAGTCTCTGACAAGCTTCTCAAAACACTTGCTGAAGATGGGTGTCAGAGCAACGGGCCTCCAGTCATTCAAGCATGTGATTTTGTTTTTCTTTGGTATGGGCACAATGATGGATTTTTTGAAGCATGAGGGAACCACAGACAGAGAGAGGGACAGATTGAAAATATCTGTAAAAACCCCGGCTAGCTGGAAAGCGCATGCTTTGAGCACACGGCCTGGTATACCATCAGGTCCCACGGCTTTACGGATGTTCACGCGTTTAAAGGATCGAGTTACATCCGCGACAGAAAGCGTGAGTGGACTGACCTCTTCTGCGGCAGCCGCGGCAGCGCTCTCTGTGTGGGCGGTGTTATCAGCCTCGAACCGAGCATAAAAGGTGTTGAGCTCGTCCGGTAGAGAGGCGGCGATGTTCACAGTAGCTGGTTTACTCCCTTTAAAGCCTGTGATGTTGTTAATGCCCTGCCACATGCTTCTTATTGTTGTTGAAGTGTTCTTCAACTTTGTTTTTATAAGTTCGTTTGGCTGCTTTGATGGATCTCCTGAGATCGTAACTGGCTTGTTTCCGATCGTCAGAGTTTCCGGATTTATAGGCAGATGTCCGCGCTGACAAGGCTGATCGAACATCGCTGTTAATCCACGGTTTTTGGTTGGGGTAGATCCGGATTGTTTTGGTCGGAACTACATCGTCTATACACTTCCTGATGAAACATGTGACCGTATCTGAATACGCCTCTATGTCGTCATCAGACGCTGCCCGGAACATGTCCCAGTCCACGTGATCAAAACAGTCCTGTAGTATAGCATCCGATTGGTCAGACCAGCAATGAACTGTCCTGAGAGCGGGTGCTTCACGTTTCAGTTTCTGCCTATAAGCAGGCAGGAGCAGAACGGAAGAGTGATCCGATTTGCGAAAGGTTGGCGGGAGGGACTTGTATGCGTCCCGGAGGGGGGAGTAACAATGGTCGAGTGTGCGATCTCCACGCGTGTTGATGGTGACGTGTTGAAAGTATTTTGGAGCTATTGTTTTGAAGTTGGCTTTATTAAAGTCCCCTGTGATAATAAAAGCTGCATCTGGGTGCGCGGATTCCTGCTCACTTATATTCCTGTACAGTTCCCTGAGTGCCTGGTCTATGTTGGTTTGGGGGGGGATATAAACAGCCGTGATTATGATCGCTGTAAATTCCCTCGGTAGCCAGAATGGTCGACACAGAAGCGTATGAAATTCCAGATCAGGGGAGCAGAAGGATTTAATAGAGTGTATGTTCCTTTCATTACACCACGAGTTGTTGATGTAGAAGCAAACACCCCCGCCTCTGCTTTTCCCTGTGAGCTCTTCCGCTCTGTCCGAGCGGTGCACGGAGAAGCCCGTGAGCTCGATGGCTGAGTCTGGAACAATAGCAGACATCCAGGTTTCTGTGAGGCAAATAACACAGCAGTCCCTTGTTTCTCGTTGGTATGAGATGCGCGCCCGCAGTTCACAGAGTTTGTTATCCAGTGACTGAACGTTGGCCAGTAAAATGGTTGGGAGAGGAGGTCGGAAAGCACGGCGTCTCAGTCTGACGAGAACGCCAGCTCGTTTTCCTCGTTTTCGGCGTCGGCGGCGTCTCCTCGCTTTCGCAACCCACACAAAGGGTTCGGATGCCGTGTCCGTGAACAGTCCACCGGCATTCAAAAACTCAAAGTCCGGTTTGCGTTGCGCGACGGAGGAACCAATGTTCAAAAGCGTGTCTCTATCGTAGACAGTTATACTAACAACATCTAACACGTAAAACAACAAAAAAACAAATAAAACATACAAAAAACTGCAAAGTTTTCCCGGAGCTCGCAACACGGCTGCCATCCTCGGCGCCATCTTGAGAGTATAAAAGGTATTTCACTTTCTTTTTGTTCTTTAGTTCACCTAAGTTATTTTAATCAGGCTAATCTAAGTTAAACCAGCTTTTTCCTAGGTTGCACCTATTTTAGAATTCCTATTTTTCTTCCTGAGTTAACTCTTTTCCCTTTCTTTTACAGGTAAGAAAATACCTTCAATTTACACATCAATCAAAGTGGACCACAAATATTTCAAATCACATTCAAACATATGAACTCAATATGAAAATAAAAGTATAACACCTTAACTCAAGTTCAAGTCCAAATGTGAGTTCAATTATTCAGTTCAATGAAGAGTTTCAGTTCGATTCAGTCCAAAAATAATAATTCAATCAGTTTCCAGTTCAGTTCAAACCAATTTCTGATACTCCTACCACTCTGGCAGCGAGTCACCATATGCAAGAGATTTCCTCACTGATGCGATGGAGAAGATGAGTTGAAAGTCTGGGTCTGGCTCACCATCTTGAATCCTGTCTGTGTATGTGCGCGCCCGCACACTGTAGACCAATCCTCGCTCCGACCGAGCTTCAAACCAAACAAAAAACCTGACCAAAACCGGTGTGGCTTAGTTCTCATAAAATCCCCGTCAGTTCTCGAACAGGTAAGTTACGATTTTCAACTGCAAAAGCAGCTTTTTAACTCTTTTCTCTGCTTATTAAACACAGCTCGTTCTCTCCGATTTCTCCTCTGCTGCAACGTAACTGAAAAGCTGCGTCTAGCGTCACTAGTCCCTTAAAGGGGCAGTGACATTATTTTTCTGTCGGCATACTTTTAATCTTAAACATTAAATTGTTGTATTTAACATTTTTTATTAACTCTGACGAATTAACTTACATTAAATGAATTACTTAACTTTCAAACTTATTTATACAGCTTTTAAACTATTCTTATTTGTCATATTTTAACATGGGTTACATCCTCCCCTCTTTACCTAATGCACGTCCCTGTGCATTTTGAATCTATACGGTCATAACTCTAGGGGTTTTTGGAAAGCTAGGCTCTTCAAGGGTATCTGTAAACACATCACTCAAGGTTTGAAATAAAGACTGAACTATTGTAATTAACGGGTTCCCTAGCTCAGGGTAAGTCAGTCTTTTAGTCGCTTTTCTATCTCTGACAGGTCTTCTAGAACAGTCACCTTCTGTCTGGATGTCAGTTTGGTCCGTAACACTTGTTTTCTTTTCCCTCCTGAGCAGGTTGAGTAGAAGAATGGACATTATCCAGGTCTTCCTCAGGCAGGTTTCCAGTTTCCTGACCAGCGGTTGAGCTGCTCTCTTCAGGATCAGGTAAGTCATTGTTTCCAGGGTCAGGTAAGGTCAGGTCATAAGTCTCTACTGGAACATCCTCAGGGAAAGCTATGGTTACGTCTGAAGGACCTTTCTTAACAGCAGTCAACTCTTTGGAGGGTTCCGGTTCAATCCCTTCTGGTAAGTGTTCTATGGGTTCAGGGGTCGGGTCAAAACCTAGTATTTCCACTCTTAGGTTTCTGTGTCCATCATAGTAATATTCCTCAGAGTCAGATTGGGATTCATCCCCGTTAGCTCCATCTGAACTGTCATTTTTAGGATGTTGGCGACTTCTTTGTCGTCTCACTGTCATTGACGGATTAGTTTCACTTTCGATTGAGGTCACAGGAAGAAAACAGCATGGCAGCAGGAGGTCACGATGGAGAGTTCTTTGTGGACCATCTCTTGTCTCAGGTCTCACGACATACACTGGGACGTCTCCAGACTGTCTCTGGACGACATACACATCGGACTCCCACCTGTCGGCCAACTTGTGCTTGCCTCTAAGACGGACGTTTCGAACCAAGACTCTGTCGCCTTCTTTCAAGGTGGAGTCAACAACATGCTTGTCAAACCTCGCTTTGTTGCGACTGGCTGTCTTTTTAGCATTCTCAGTTGCTACTTGGTGTTACTAGAATCCGGCTCCACACTGAGAAAATCCATGCACACAAGCCGAGTGGTCTTGTAGCGACGATATTGACGAGTGGTGCGGCTTTCTCGGGCATAGTCTCACGTCGTATGCAGCGGTTGCAGGTTTTGGCCTTAGTTTCCACCTCGCCTGACATTTTGGGCCAGTAGAAACGCTTCCGGACGGATCTAGAGTGCGCTCTGCGCCCATGTGGCCCATGTCATCATGGAGGCTCTTGAGGACTAAGGGTCTCAGGACTTCGGGGAGCACAAGCTGGTAGTGAGTCTGAGCACCCTCTTGCCGCTTGCGATACAAGACACCATTTAAGACCGTAAGTTTGCTCCACTCTCTTAATAAGAGACCAAGCTCAGGAAGTTCCTTCCTCAAGGATGGTGGGGGTTTCTCTTCTAACTCCACTTGCCTGAGTACTTCACGGATGCAGGGATCAGCATTTTGCTTGTCTCTTAATTCAGCTGGTGATAATGAGGGGATGACAGGTAAGCCACCAAGATGATCCTCTTCTTCAAAGCTTTATGGGAGAGCCTTTGGATGATGGGCAAGTGACACGACTAAGGTGGTGCTGGGTGATGTTTCCCCAGAGTGATTGTTGATCACTTGGCGAACCAAGTGCTTCTCACAGATAGCTTTGATGGTGTTTTCATCCAGGTGTGCATAATCAGCCTCTGACAAGTGTCTTTTTGTGAATTGTTGTATCCTCTCCAACTCTTTTCGTGATGATGTGTCATCAGGTAATCTGCCATGGGGACGCCTGGACAGCCCGTCCGCGTCTTGATTTTGCTTACCGGCTCTGTATTGTAGCTGGAAATCAAATGTCATCTGTAGCTCGTGGCATCGAGCTTAGCGGAGGTAAGAATGTATGTTAACGAATTGCTATCGGTGACAGCAAGGAACGTATTCCCGTATAGGTAGTCCTGGAATTTCTCTGTCACTGCCCATTTAAGGGCAAGGAATTCAAATTTGTGCGCAGGATACCTGGACTCACATTTCGACAGACCCCGACTTGCATAGGCAACAACTCGCTTCTGTCCCTGTTGCTCCTGGTAAAGGGCAGCACCGAGTCCCGAGGTGCTCGCATCTGTGTGTAAAATGTAGGGGAGCTTGGGGTCAGCAAACCCGAGGATGGGTGCTGTTGTCAGTTTTTCGATTATGGTGTCGAACGCTGCCTGGCAAGCAGGCGTCCATCTGTCACCAAAGAGGTCCTTTGGGTTGTGGTATTTCTCAGGGTTCTCTGTGGTTTTAGTGTGCTAGGGTCTACATACCTTGACATGTTTGTCAGTTGAGCTCAATACATAGTTTCTTTGCAATAGTTTGTTTTTAATTACTTTTTTTATTGAATTCCTGAAACATGGACTGTATAATAGAACAGCACAGAATAAAGTAGTATGTGAATGTATATTACTGTGTGCCATGTACTGTACATACAACATACACAAAATACAATTTGAAATATGTAAACAATAGTACCCTTATAAGGACATCTTTGTAACTTATACTCAAAAAGGTGCACATTAATACCTTAGAGTACCAATATGTACAACTATGAAACTTTTTGGGGTAAATAAGGTACAACGATGTCCTTTTAAGTGTAAAGCCAGCCAGTGACAAACTGTTATATTTCTTTATTTTCTCTTTCTTTCCTTCTGTTTTATAATCATATATAATAATATAATCATAAAGCATATTAAGCAAAAATGTATGATTACAAATAAAACCTTGTCAATTAGACAAGGGTTAACCTAAAAAAAACAGGTATAAAACTAGACCCCCACACACACACACACACTTTTGAAATGATGGCTACACCCCTGGATATAATATACAGCTCTTAAACAGAACAGGCAGGTTGTGATGAGTGACAGAGCAGAATAAAGATGGAGTGTGAATGCGATGTCCTTGAAGGACTCATCTTTCCTTTTTTCTTTTTTTGTATTATGCTGAATGTTATCCTAAATGAATTGTATCCTGACAAGACGAATAAAAATAAGGATTACAATTTTTGTATAACTTTTTTTCTCTCTCTGTGACACTTTATTCCGTGTTGGCAGGAAAATGTTATTGAAATTTTTCTGTCAATAAATTCAAGACTCTTGACACAACGAATAAAATAAATACAATTTTGTGCAGGCTAAACTTTTATTCGTTAGCCTATCTCTCTTTCGTTCATCAGAAATGTGAACAAACAGTGAATATATCGCGGGTGGGTGCGGAATAAAACCTAAAATAGTCCCGCGCAGACCTCTAAAATGAAGTGTAATTGAAGGGAATTATTTAATTTATTCACAGTTTAGTAACATCGTATTTCTTTGATAAAAGTTGAAAAGAAGTGTAAAAGTTATTAAAGAACATTTAAAAATTAGTCAAATTATCCTATTTAGATGATATTGACCAATGAGAGCTCTTTGTCGTTGCGTGTCGACGAGCATGCGCAATGACAGAAGAGACCAGTCTGACAGAGAATATTAAATAAAAATAAATAATTAAAAGGCTTGTTGGGATGTTTCTTTGTTGCATTCATTTAATAATAATAAATAAAATATTTGTTTAATATTATTCACTATTCAGGACGTCATCAATAGTTCCTCTGTAAGAACAAGCTGATTGGAGGGTCTGATGCCCGTGTGCACATCCTCACAAACTTCAACACACGCGAGCATCCGTTATAAAACACTCGCTGTATTCAACTATGTGAATATACTGAGCTGTATTCAAGCAGAAATATGATGTTAAAATGATCGAAAGCGCACACACACAGTTCGTTTGCCCATCATTTATAACGGACATAACGCGCGCCTAATGCACGATCATGTATGTCACTGTAATCAGCTTTACCTTGAATACAATAGTCGTCCATCAAAACCTGTCTACTAGTGTGACACTTCCTTTTTTATCCTGCCGAGAGCTGTAGTTTGCGTATCATGCTTATTCAGAGTTTTTGAGCCGTAGTTCAGTCTGTATTCACACAGTGCCAAGAGAAACGTATTTCTCCTCCGAAACACAGAATACGTAGAGAGGGGGTACTGTTATTTATTTATAGGCAATTTTTTTTTTTACATTATTTAACATGCGAATCATAATATTAGTGAATATGTTATATTGTAGTTATATTTCTCACCTCCCTGGTTGAGAACCACTGACCTAAATCGCGATATTCCAGCATTGCCTTTATGATCGATCTATTGGGCATCCCTCATCTAAGTGATAATGTTTATACAAAAAAACGTTCGTTTCTCATTTATTTGGTTCCACAGTATTTGCTGATTTTTATTTAAACAGTGTGATTTTTTCCCATTATTGTACATCAAGGTGTATGCGTCCCTGCAAACTTTCTTATTCATTTTTGCTAATAAATATTCTTCGTTTCATAATTGTTTGTTCCTCATTCTTAACTTATTTTTAGTTTTGTATATTTAAACTTTGTGTACGTTATTTGTACTTTTATATTAAGCATATAGCATGGTGTATTTTTATCCGTTTTGTTAATAAAAGTTCGATGTTCTACTTTGTATTTTGAATTTGCTTGAATTGAATTTCTTCAAAGTTAACCTAAAATCCACGCGCTTTTATAAGCTATTTAAGCAAAGGAAAGTTAGGGAAAGAGGGAAAACAAAAAATAACTAAAAACAAACAACTGATTGACGCCGAATTGCCGCTGATATGAAAGTCAAAGTAAAATGCATGGCTACAAGGTATTTAAAACCAAACGAAAGTGGTGAAAATAGGGAAAACTCAAACGACCCCCCACCAAGGTGGTACCGGTATGTGACATCACGACTATTAACCGGTGGGAAAATTTCCTCACCGTCACAACCCTACCAAAGACTTAAACTACTTCAGTCTGTGTGCATTGAATTTATTTAATACACGTTTCACAATTTGAGATGAATTATTGAAATAAATGAACTTTCCCACGACATTCTAATTTATTGAGATGCACTTGTATGTCTAAGACCCGTTTATAATATATAATGCTTGAATGTAAGTTGTATGCCAATTTGTTCGGTAAATTTGTTATATTATAAAAAAAAAGAAACCCTCCACTGAAGTGAGTGAATGATGACGTCATCATCGCCACGGTAAGTTGTATGCCAATTTGTTCTGTAAATTTGTTATATTATAAAAAAAAAACAACCTCCACTGAAGTGAGTGAATGATGACGTCATCACCGCGATGTGAAACCAAGGTAGATGATCAAAAAGCGCCAAATTCTGTTTAAAACTACAAAATACCATAAAAAACCAATCAAACAAAAATAATGTTAAAACAGTTACTGACATAGACAGACAGGTGGCCAGGTGTGAGGTGAAATTTAGTTTATTAGGCATTTAAAAGCTTTATCGATAAATGTAATTATGGAAAGCCCCAAAAGCAATCATAATATTTAATGTAACTAAAATTATGAAATTATTCATTCATGGCGGAGGAAAAATCAGCAGACAACAAACTCGGACAATAAAAGTATAATACTTGAAGCAAATATAAAGTAAAAGACAGATCTCTCTCTTAATTGAGTAACAAGATATAAAGCATCTCAAGTGAATAAAAGGGAAGATGGATCAGATGCAAACCTACATGACAGAATATCTTACACCTGCATTTTGTACACTGAACAAAATTATAAACAACACTATTGTTTTTGCCCCCCTTTTTCATGAGCTGAACTCAAAGATCTAAGACTTTTTCTATGAACACAAAAGGCCTATTTCTCTATAATATTGTTCACAAATCTGTCTAAATCTGTGTTAGTGAGCACTTCTCCTTTCCCGAGATAATCCATCCACCTCACAGGTGTAGCATATCAAGATGCTGATTAGACAGCATGATTATTAATTTTGTTCAGTATAAAATACACCCTAAGCGGAAGAATAGCTAATTGTTTTAAAACAACAGTGAAGATGAAATTAAAAACAAATCAGCCTCTTTTTGAACTTAATGAACATGACCATTTTGAACCCGTAAAAAGCTTCTACAAATATGCATAAGAACATAAAATGAAAATCGTGATAAAGCATAATAATATAATTAATATCATAAAGCAAAGTTTTATACAATAATAAAACTTTAGATATTGTTCTTAGGGGAGGATCTCTATTATTGATTTGGTCTGAATCTTACAGATGAAGCCGCTGGTCTTGAAGATAAACTTAATTCACTGTGACTAATTTAGATGATGTTTCTTATGACAGATTAATATGGAAGAGATGCGGTGTAGCACCTGAAAGCACAGAACCTGAAGATAAACTATTTAATGTGATTGTGTATTTTATGACTCCGTAGATTAGATGATTGAGTGAAACTCTTCCTGCATGCAGTGCAGTGATACGGTTTCTCTCCAGTGTGAATCCTCTCGTGTGATTTCAGATGTCCTGAATGACTGAATCTCCTGTCACAGTGTGAACACTTGTAAGGTTTCTCTCCAGTGTGGATCCTCTCGTGCTGTTTTAAATGTGCAACTGTAATAAAAGTCTTCTCACACTCAAAGCACATATAATCGCTCACACCAGTGTGTCTCTTCTGATGTAGTTTTAAACTGTACAGCTGTGAAAAACTCTTTACACATAAAGAACATGAATGTGGTTTCTCCATCGAATGAACTGTCAGGTGAATCTTCAGGCATGGAGCCCTCAAAAATGTTTTTCCACATTGATCACATTCATGCAGTTTCTCTCCAGTGTGGATGATCATGTGATTCTTAAGGTGTGCTGATTGTGTGAAACTCTTCTCGCACTGATCACATGTGAACGGTTTCTCTCCAGTGTGGATCCTCATGTGAACATTGAGACTCTTCTTGCTTGACAAACTCTTTCCACACTGATCACATGTGAACGGTTTCTCTCCAGTGTGGATCCTCATGTGAACCTCAAGGTTTGATGATTTTGTGAAACTCTTTCCACACTGATCACATTCATGTGGTTTCTCTCCAGTGTGGATCTTCATGTGCATCTTAAGGTTTGATGAGTCTGTGAAACTCTTCCCGCACTGATCACATGTGAACAGTTTCTCTCCAGTGTGGATGTTCATGTGTCTCTTGAGACTGTGTTTGTTTGTGAAACTCTTTCCACACTGAGTGCAGGTGAAACATTTCTTGTCTCTTCTTTTCAGTAAAGAAACTCTTTCAGTCTGTGAGTGAGTTGTTTCTCCAGTTTTGATATGATGTTGTTTCTCCTCAATTAGACCTGAAATTAAAGTTAAAAAATGTGAAGTGAAAGCAGACAACAGCTACACAAAATTATGATAATTTTTACACATTTTTACAAAATAATGTAAAATTATCTATATTAGAAAACACAGTTACATCCAGAATTTCTGTAGTGAGAACTATTTGATGCTTAATCAAATCCACAATTATAATATATTATAAACATGATATTAACATTGATATTATTTTCTAAAAATAAAAATAAAACTGGCCAGTATTTTTCACTCAACACAATTTCCTTTTATTTCTTCCTTTTTAAAGCATTTTCTTTTTAATGGCAACATTCAGGAAGTGACATCATTTGAACATTTGAGTTTCAGGCCCTATTTTGTATCCTGGAGACAGAAAGTCTCCCCTATATTATTTATTGTTTTAATTTTCCACTTCATTTTTACAACTCTTCAGGTATTTTTCTACACATATAATTTAGGATGGATACTATGCACATTGAGACACAGGCAAAGTCTTCGGTCTGTCCAATGACTGTAAAGAAGAGCTGTGAATCTTTGGGTAGACAGCGAATCAATTCAAGAGCGATTTTTGCAAACTCAGAAGGATTGAATTCAATTCACAATAAAATTTGATTCGATTGGATTAACGATTCTGCATTATTTAAGTGCGTTCACAGGATTCAGTAAATGCTTAGTCAGAGGGCAAATTACACCACAGCTTTTATGATTACCGTAGATTAGAGGAAAAAAACAACAACTTTTGACATTGTTAGATGCTAGTTTCATAATGCAATGGCGTGACATGGCATATGTAGAAATGTATGTGAACCAAGATTAAAAAAGCTTTAAAAGTATTATGTATAGGCTAACATTTTGTCACACCAGGGGCATAGCCATCATTTCAGAAGTGACAGAAAAGTCAAATACAATAATTTTATGTATGTACGTATTATTATTATTTTTTTTACAAGAAAGTATTTTCATTTTTAACTCGATTACTGTCCGAAATCGACGATTAAAAACTCCATGTTTCGAGATCGACGCATATGCATCGTCAGGGTTTGTAATCCATGTATCGGTTACAAAATATTATTACTTGCCTATAAGGCCCTAAATGATGTAGCTCCTGCGTACCTAACTAATCTTCTATCACGCTACAATCCAACCCGCTCCCTAAGGTCGCAAAACTCTGGACTCTTGGTAGTACCATGGATAGCAAAGTCCACTAATGGAGGTAGAACTTTTTCATATTTGGCTCCCAAACTCTGGAATAGCCTTCCTGATAACGTTCGGGGTTCAGACACACTCTCTCTGTTTAAATCTAGATTAAAGACATCTATTAAGCCAAGCATTCATATAAAGCATCTCACAATCTTGTACTGCAGGTATATCTGACCGTGTTAATGTTCAAACTGTGTATTTACAATGTTAAAGTGGCTGACAACAATACATATTGTCATTAGGAATAAAACTGCTTCGTTTTTGAGCTGTGCAGAGCTGTGTCTGAATAGTTAGGTCTACTACGCAACTGTAATTTAATGTTGGTCATTATGGTGTACTTGGAGAGACAAATGTTTTCTGAGGTGGTACTTGGTATAAAAAGTTTGACAAATGGTGAACGCCCAACAATATACAGTGACGCAAACTATTTGACTTTGTCGAATTCCACGTTTGAATGGAAATTAGGTCTGATTCATGTAATTCATAATTGATTGTGATGACAATAGCATTTTCCTGTTTTGCGTTTTCAACTATACAACTGAAATAGAATGGATGCATATTTTAAAATAAAAAAAATATTATTTGCAGTTCAGATTGATTACTTAAAAAAAATCTTAAAGTAGAAAGGGCTCTTTCCTTTTAATTTATTCCCCTAAATCCATTTAAATACTTTAGCTATTTAGTTTCTTTAATAACATTACCATAGTGGTCTGGTCTTTATTTTCCTCAAAACGACTGGTCCTACCAATTTTCTGGACATGATTACGGCCTTGTTTGGTAAAAAAAGTTAGTGGAAAAGAATCACCAGCATAGAAACAATGATCCAGAGAAACAGAACAAAGAGGTCTTTATTTTTCTATAAAGAATTTTTTTTTATTTTGCTGTGAAAATGCATGATATTCTAATCTAGGCTGTCCACAAAAGCTTTTTTCAGTGTACATTTAATATAGTAATATCTACAGTATAACCATCTTCTAGACTATATGATGATATGATGACTAAAAAACTGCCCACCCAGGATATCTGCCAGCCCACCCCTTCCATAGCCGTCAAGAACTGGGCCTGCTAACGATTCTGTAATTGATCAAACTGTTGTCACACGTGCAGCACATCTAACACACAGTATATTTTTCTCTTAATATACTCATTACCAAACAGTTACAATCATAGAAATTACATTAATTATTTAACCAATATACAGAGGGAGAGAAAATATGGCTTACCCATTGTAGCTTCGCTCGGTTTCTGAGGAACTACTACTTCTTCTTCGATTTTATGGCTGGTAGCACCAACATTAAGGTGCATTATCGCCACCTACGGTATTGGAGTGTGGACCAGAGTTAACCCATTCCATAAAAACAGCTCTGTTCTCTTGAGATAAAGAAATAAACTCTCTAATCCACGACTAACTATATTTTTAAGATTTAATTCATCCACTCCCATCTTTCTAAGTTCATTTTTCATTATTTTTCGTTCATTATTCTTTTGACAAACACATATAACATTTTCTACTGATTCCTCTTCTCCACAGTGCTCACGTAATCCTGTTGGATGTTTCTGATGAACTACGGTGCGCAGGCAGGGACAAAATACCAAACGTCTGCTACCACACTACCTCCCTGAAATGAGTTTTTGCAGGGTTGTCTGTAATTACATTTCTTATAAAGCTTTTAAATGCTTAATAAACTCTATTTCATTGCACACCTGACTGTCTGCCTCTCTAAAGTAGCATTTTAACATAATTTTTGTTTGATATGCTGTTTTATATATATTTTTGCCGTTTTACATATATTTATATATATATATATATATATATATATATATATATATATAGAGAGAGAGAGAGAGAGAGAGAGAGAGGCGAGAAGCTCTCTAATAATATGATAAAAAGAGGCATGGCAACAAACTACTTCCTAAGTCAGTTTAAGTTGAAACTACTTTCACAATCAATTTGATTCGACTGAATTCATGTTTTACTGTTGCTTATTGTCTTGTAGGCTTAAGCTTAATTTTTCTATTCATTTTAATGAATAAACAAATTCACACAATTATTTGTATTTATTTTCTGTTCCAAAATTTTCATTTAAGCTATTTATTTTTAACACTGCAAGCCCCAGACCCCATTTTCTCTTGGGCCAGCACCCCTACTTCCCGCGGTAATGCTTCTGTTAAATGTGGTGTGTATCATAAGCTTTTATGAATTGTTTAAAAAAAAAAACATGTTTTATGACTATGGATTATTTTCTTAGCACCCCCACATATTGGTCTAGCCCCCCTTTAGCCCGGTATAGAGAAACAATTATGGTGCCGTGCCTGGATGAAGGCCCTCCTGTCACACAACAAAACCCTTTTATTTCTCATAATTTGTTTACCTAAAATGTATTACATAATTAACAGTATTAAATAATTCCATTACATGATAGTTACATCTTCTAATGGCGCAATAACTTTGCTTGCTTAAGTCTGTTAACAACAATAAAATTAGCTTAAATGTGGCAATTAACGGATCTGAAGTTATTAGCATAATGAATGAGGTGAAAACATGGGCTATTATCATGAAACAAAGATGATTTTCAGCAGCTGATAATATTGATGATCCTCAGACTATTAACACTAATTAAACAAACCATTCAGGATCAGCAGCAGATCATCTCACTTTATTCTGAGTGTTTTCTGATAGAAACTGATTGTCTGAGTCACAATATTTACTGAAAGACTATTAAAATGCTCTATTGAAAAATAATTTCTCAAGTGATACAGAACAAAATACCACTAGCATAAAGACATTGTCAACTGTCTTCATCGGACATTGTGATTTGTCCACATGAATCTAAATATACAACATTTATAACAACAAAATAGTTTCCTCTTGTCGTGTTGTATGTGAAGAGAAACAAGACAAAAGCTTTAGCTATAAATGTTAGCAGGCACACAAATAGCAATGAGACCGATAAAAAATATTCAGAAATTACCCCAATGTTGATTAAACAAAATAAGTAACGTGTATTTTACAATTACGTGCAATATTATGAACTGCTTACCTCAGAAAGCTCCACTGAAGCCGCGAATGATGACGTCATCGCCGAGAGGTGAAACCAACTGCAGATTATCAAAAACGCGCCAAATTCTGTTTAAAATAAAAAAGTATCAAAATAGTTTAAATAGTTACTGCTGTAGACAGACAGACGATCAGGTGTGAGGTGACATTTGGTTTATTAGGCTTTTAAAAGCTTTATTGAGAAATGCAATTATGGAAAGCCCCAAAAGCAATCATAATATTTCATGGCTTTTAGATGTAACTAAAATTATGAAATTATTCTACCATGACGCAAGAAAAATCAGCAGACAACTAACATGGACAATACAAGTTTAATACTTGAAGAAAATATAAAGTAAAAGACAGATATCTCTCTTTATTGATTAACAAGATATAAACATCTCAACAGTGAATAAAAGTGAAGATGGATCAGACGTAAACCTACATGAAAGAACATATTACACCTGCATTTTGTAAAAAACACCCTAAGTTGAATAATAACTAATTGTTTTAAAAACAACAGTGAACATAAAATAAAAAATAAATCAGCCTCTTTTTCAACTTGACTTTACTTTTTAGTCATTTAGCAGAAGCTTTTAACCAAAGCGACTTACAAATAAGAAAAAGTAACTAAAACTATAAGTTAAAATTCTATAAATACTATATATTAGGGGTGTAACGATTCATCAACTACATCGATGTATCGATTTATATTCATATGATCCAACTACATCGATCTGTGCTCGGCAAGTTGGCCTTCCGGACGACATATATCGATCTAACGTCGTTTTAAAAGGTAATCAATCGATTGTATCGATACTAGGAAATAACGCATTGGATTTAAGCACATCAGACTTTATATGGATGTTTTTTCTTAGCACTTAGTCTTTTAATGATAAAGGCGTTAAACGTTACTCGGTTCAGTCTGCCTATCTGTGACGTCATCGCCACGCGCCAGCGGCAGCGCAAAGACAACAAAACAGCATCGCGGATGGCAGAGGAGAAGTCGACGATCGAGAAATTATCAAGCCACCATCGCGGTCCAGTGTGTGGTTTGCAACACTTTGGCTTTTGCAAAGACGGAGATTGAGATGAAGAGATGTTGGTTGCACTTTATTTTTGATATTAATATTATAATATTTTTATATTGAAAAACAAAAGCAGAAGTAGCAGGTAAACCTACTGTTGAAATGTTGGTTGCACTTACTGTACTTTTATTGAAAATGTATTGAATATTGAAAACGAGAGCAGAAAAGGTTAACTTCCTGTTAATTCAACCTAAAGTGTTTGTTGCACTTTATTCAAATAAAATGTGAATGCATTTGCCATTAATTGTTGTTTACTTGTTTGTTTATATCCATAATTAATTGATACCTGATTCCCTTACAAGAAACAACAGGAATCTAGGAAACTTCACCTGCACTGTCCAGTATCCAGGTATTTATTTCAGTCACACTGGTTGAATTTTTGGCTAAAAAGTTACTGAATCGATTTCAAGTCACTGAATCGTTTTGGATCGTATCGTTCTAAATGAAATTATCGACAACCACGAATCGTGATACGAATCGAATCGTTGTTTAAACGAATCGTTACACCCCTACTATATATACACATTTAAGAAAATTGAGAAATTAAATAAAATGACAAATGCATACAACAACATTTCAAAACTAAATATTGAAATGAAAACAAAAAATAAAGCTAAAAACATTTCAAAATATTAAAACAACAAAAGGTATGAGTATAAAAATGATTCTAACATGACATTGAGCCAAACACCCATCTATATATATATATATATGTTATTTCATTTCCATGTAGTATGTTGAAGAAATATTACTAAAATAAATACAATTTATTACAACTAAAGAAAATACCTATAAAGACATATTCAATTCATACATAATTTATCTAAAATTAAAATAGATCAATCAAACGGCAGTAGTTTATAAGTAATCCTAAAAAAAGAACACTGTCAAACACACATGCTAACAAACAACAACATTTACCTAAACTTGTTTACCTAAAATGTATTAAATAATTAACAGTATTAAATAATTCCATTACATGATAACTTTGCTTGCTTAAGTATGTTAACAACAATAACTGATCGTATTGCTTGCAAAAGTCTGTTAACATTAATAAAATGAGCTTAATGTGGCAATTAACGGATCTGAAGTTATTAGCATAATGAATGAGGTGAAAACATGGGCTATTATCATGAAATAAAGAGTATTTTCAGCAGCTGATAACATTGATGATTCTCAGACTATTAACACTCATTAAACAAGACATTCAGGATCAGCAGCAGATCATCTCTCTTAGTTATAATTATAATATTTAGAGTGCTTTCCATTAGAAATACAGCTCTATTGAAAAAATCATACTTCTCACACTGACCTTTACAGTTTCTGTTTCCAGTCCAGTAACTAAAACTATTTTTTTATTTTGCAAATATAAATGCCAAAATAGAAAGAAAGCTTAAAAATATATTTTAGCGGTAATCTGACCAAACATATTTAAGATCCATAGAATCTGAATATAAGACATTTTAAGGACCCGGGAAATACAGCTCTATTGAAATAAAAAACTTTTCACACTGACATGACAGATACACTTATCTTTACAGTTTCTGTTTGCAGTCTTATTCAAATATAAAAACGTAAAGTAACTAGTGTTTGCTGATAGAAACTGATTGTTTGAGTCACAATATTTACTGAAAGACCATTAAAGTGCTCTATTGAAAAATAATTTCTCAAGTGATACAGAAAAAAATACCACTAACATAAAGACATTTTCAACTGTCTTCATCGGACATTGTGATTTGTCCACATGAATCTTTTTTGTATGTTTTGCACCGACAGCGAGAGGCTGTTTAGCAGTAGCACTGTATCTCATGTCTCCGATGAGAAGAGGAAGGGTGGTTGATGCTGGTTACTCAATTAATTAAATCACGAAATGGCCTCAAACTATTAGTAATTAATCTGCAGAATGTTGTGTTTTCTAATACACGCACGCATGTAAGTTATTCAAACAGGGCTGCTCGAGCTTGCAGCACCGGGGTTCAAAGTTCAAAGTGTGAGAAAAATCTGCAGTAAAAAACTGTTCTCGTCAGCTGCTCAGTAACATTTGTATTAGTTTTTTAAAGGCATGTGCATATGCGATACGTGAGACAAACATCTTCCCAAACTTGTCAGAATAACTTATAAATATGCTGTCAACAAATAGAAGCACTGAGGTCTTCATGCAGGTTTCTGCAACAAAAAAACTCCATCAACATTCATTAATGTTAGTGTTGTAATTTCAATGCTGTTCTGTAAAATTAAACAATAAAGACAATAATAATTACTCTACAGCAGCTCTATTAATACATTTATTATAACATTAACACAGTGTTCAAATTGGGATCTGTAATGTATTCTAATGTTTTAAAAGAAGTCTCTTAGCAAGGCTGCATTTATTTGTACAGAAAAAATACATGCCAATACATGCCATTCAAGAAGGGGGTCTCAAAATGTCCAAAAATTGTGCTTTGCTGGTATAATGTTTGATAGAATGTGTAAATATTTTACATTGTTGTTTTGTAAATTATTTTTTTATTTAAAAAGCAGTACAAAACAGTAAAACGCTCCTTTTGCTATTTAATTTATGCAATGGTGAAAAAAATGGCAAACTAGGTCTACATGGGGCAAAAATTATAAAAAATTCAAAACAAGTGTATTTTTTTCAGTTGAATAAAATAAAAAATGTCCCTAAATATTTAGTCATTGAGGATTTAAAAAAAAAAGTCTATAATCTTGTCTCGTTCTCGTAAACTCAGTCTCGTCTCGTGGGATAAGTGTCTCGTCACATCCCTAATAATAATATAATTAATATCATAAAGCAAAGTTGTATACAAGAATAAAACTTTAGATATTGTTCTTAGGAGAGGAACTCTATTATTGAGTTGGTCTGAATCTTACAGATGAAGCCGCTGGTCTTGAAGATAAACTTTATTCACTGTGACTAATTTAGATGATGTTTCTTATGACAGATTAATATGGAAGAGATGCGGTGTAGCACCTGAAACCACTGAACCTGAAGATAAACTATTTAATGTGATTGTTTATTTTATGTCTCCGTAGAGAAATTGCATGACTGAAACTCTTCCCGCATGCAGTGCAGTGATACGGTTTCTCTCCAGTGTGAATCCTCTCGTGTATTTTCAGATGTCCTGACTGACTGAATCTCTTGTCGCAGTGTGAACACGTGTAAGGTTTATCTCCAGTGTGAATCCTCTCGTGTGTTTTCAGATGTCCTGACCGACTGAATCTCTTGTCGCAGTGTGAACACTTGTAAGGTTTCTCTCCAGTGTGGATCTTCATGTGTCTCTTGAGGGTTGATGAGATTGTGAATCTCTTCCCGCACTGATCACATGTGAATGGTTTCTCTCCAGTGTGGATGTTCATGTGAACCTCAAGCCTGTGTTTGTTTGTGAAACTCTTTCCACACTGAGTGCAGGTGAAACTTTTCTTGTCTCTTCTTTTCAGTAAAGAAACTCTTTCAGTCTGTGAGTGAGTTTTTTCTCCAGTTTTGACATGATGTTGTTTCTCCTCCATTAGACCTGAAATTAAAGTTAAAAAGGTAAAAATATTATTACAAAATGTGAAGTGAAAGCAGACAACAGCTACACCAAATTATGATCATTTCTACACATTTTTACAAAATAAGGTATAATTATCTATATTAGAAAATACAGTTACATCCAGAATTTCTATAGTGAGAACTATTTGATGCGTAATCAAATCCACAATTATAATATGACATTATAAACAATATTAACATTGATATTCTTTTCTAAAAATACAAATTTAACTAAAACTGGCCAATATTTTTCACTCAACACAATTTCCTTTTATTTCTTCCTTTTTAAAGCATTTTCTTTTTAATGGCAACATCCAGGAAGTGACATCATTTGAACATTTGAATTTCAGTCCCTATTTTGTATCCTGGAGACAGAAAGTCTCCCCTATATTATTTATTGGTTTAATATTTCACAACTCTAAAGGTATTTTTCTACACCTATAATAAGGATGGATAGTATGCACATTGAGACGCAGGCAAAGTCTTCACGATTCACAGGTTTTCGATTAAAGAGCGATTTTTGCAAACTCAGAAGTATTCAATTCAATTCACAATTAAATTTGATTCGATTGGATTAACGATTCTGCGTTCTTTAAGTGCGTTCACAGGATTCAGTAAATGCTTAGTCAGAGAGCAAATTACACCACAGCTTTTATGATTGCCGTAGATTAGAGGGAAAAAACAACAACTTTTGACATTGTTAGATGCTAGTTTCATGATGCTATGGCGTGACATGGCATATGTAGAAATGTATGTAAACCAAGATTAAAAAAGAGCTTTAAAAGTATTATGTGTAGGCTAACATTTTGTCACACCAGGGGCATAGCCATCATTTCAGAAGTGACAGAAAAGTCAAATACAATCATTTTATGTATGTACGTATTATTATAATTGTTTTAATAATCAATTATTTTCTTATCTCTTACTTTGAATTTGCTATTAGAAATCAAATACATCAATATCATTCAATGGAATTGTGCGTATGCTTTACACACTTACATTTTTGCTCCGTCCATGCAATAAATGCACAGCCTTCGACTGCTCAGGTAATGTCGTCGGTATGACCGAAAGCCATTGAAAAACTACAGAAAAGTAAAACTATATCACTATTGCATTACTGGCCACGAGTACTAAGAGCTCACACATCAGCTGCTCAACAAATGTATCAGTGAGACGAACACAATCCTGTGACAGACGGTTAATAGTGGAGCGCGTGAAGGAGAGATGTGAGGCACGAACACTGTTCAAGGTCTCCATTCATTCGTGCTTGTAGCAATTTAATGTGTATATATTTTGAAAGCATTGAATCGCTATAGAAATCACGATTCACGACATTCAGGATCAGCAGCAGATCATCTTTCTTTGTTATAATTATAATATTTAGAGTGCTTTCCATTAGAAATACAGCTCTATTGAAAAAATCATACTTCTCACACTGACCTTTACAGTTTCTGTTTCCAGTCCAGTAACTAAAACTATTTTTTTATTTTGCAAATATAAATGCCAAAATAGAAAGAAAGCTTAAAAATATATTTTAGCGGTAATCTGACCAAACATATTTAAGATCCATAGAATCTGAATATAAGACATTTTAAGGACCCGGAAATACAGCTCTATTGAAATAAAAAACTTTTCACACTGACATGACAGATACACTTATCTTTACAGTTTCTGTTTGCAGTCTTATTCAAATATAAAAACGTAAAGTAACTAAACTTGTTTTTTACAAACAGTAATGTAAAAAAAGAAAAAGCGCTAAATAACATTAAAATCTCATCAGCAAATCTTGAGATTGGTTTCTATTAATTTCCCACAGACTCATACTTTAGCTTTTGACTCCAAAACACTGAAACAATCATACACACGAATGTACAGAAAACAATCACTGGAAGACAATGAATTTAAATAAAAAGAAATGTTATTTTGGTGTTTTAGCCGTTGATGGGAATACAAATCGATGCAGCTTGTGGAAGAACATTAACACGTTTCATTAACAAAGCACTAACGATCAGGGCCGGCTCCAGGCATGGGCAGGGGTGGGCTAAGCCCACCCAAATGACTGTCTTGCCCACCTAATCAAAATTAGACAAAGTGAACTGAAGAAGAGAAGTTTAAAATATAGCTGGAGACTGCCCAAACAATAATAAAATAACACCAGAAAATTGCAGCATTTTTCTTTTATTGGCTGAAATCAAGGCGCGCTGAATTCATTCGGAGCTTCAGTCTGTTGCAGAAAAGCTGCAACGAGCGAAAACAGGCAGAAATATTTGCGCGCTATCACGGGAGGTTTGTGAGTTACGGCGGTTTTATAGGCTACGTGAATATGTATCATAGCCTACCACTGAAATTACCATGGCTGGGTTTCCCAAAAGCATCGTACGCTGAAGTACATCGTAGATCTATTGAAGAAAAAAAGGAGCTACGGTCAACTTAGACTTACAATGCTTTTGGGAAACGCAGCCCTGGGCAGTTTTAGTTTTCTAAAAAACCCGCTTTTAACGTGCATTCAGTCGTTCGTTGCATGGATGGCTGGGGCACTTTTGGCTTGCTGTTTATGCTGAATGTAATACTAAAAATTGAAAGTAACGAGCCTGTGCGATGAAATTTGCATTCGATACTGTAGTAACAGACTGCTCGACATAGCGTTCCCCTTATATGATGTACCTGTGGTTCTCAAAGTGTGGTACGAGTAACACTATTGTGGTACTCAGGCTCCCTCTAGTAGTACGCAGAGGAATCACTACATACACAAATCTATGTTAACACAATACTCCTAATTGAATCTTTGAGTAAACGTTTTTTTTTTTTACAATTAAGTACAGTACAGTTTTTATTTAACTTTTATGTATAATACATTTTATTTACCAGTCTGTAAGCACCGTGTTAATGTTCAAACTGTGTATTTACAATGTTAAAGTGGCTGACAACAATACATATTGTCATTAGGAATAAAACTGCTTCGTTTTTGAGCTGTGCAGAGCTGTGTCTGAATAGTTAGGTCTACTACGCAACTGTAATTTAATGTTGGTCATTATGGTGTACTTGGAGAGACAAATGTTTTCTGAAGTGGTACTTGGTATAAAAAGTTTGACAAATGGTGAACGCCCAACAATATACAGTGACACAAACTATTTGACTTTGTCGAATTCCACGTTTGAATGGAAATTAGGTCTGTCATTTAGGTGATTCATGTAATTCATAATTGATTGTGATGACAATAGCATTTTCCTGTTTTGCGTTTTCAACTATACAACTGAAATTGAATGGATGCATATTTTAAAATAAAAAAAATATTATTTGCAGTTCAGATTTATTACTTAAAAAAAATCTTAAAGTAGAAAGTGCTCTTTCCTTTTAATTTATTCCCCTAAATCCATTTAAATACTTTAGCTATTTAGTTTCTTTAATAACATTAGCATAGTGGTCTGGTCTTTATTTTCCTCAAAACGGCTGGTCCTACCAATTTTCTAGACATGATTACGGCCTTGTTTGGTAAAAAAAGTTAGTGGAAAAGAATCACCAGCATAGAAACAATGATCCAGAGAAACAGAACAAAGAGGTCTTTATTTTTCTATAAAGAAAAATGTTTATTTTGCTGTGAAAATGCATGATATTCTAATCTAGGCTGTCCACAAAAGCTTTTTTCAGTGTACATTTAATATAGTAATATCTACAGTATAACCATCTTCTAGACTATACGATGATATGATGACTAAAAACTGCCCACCAGGATATCTGCCAGCCCACCTTCCATAGCCGTCAAGAACTGGGCCTGCTAACGATTCTGTAATTGATCAAACTGTCGTCACACGTGCAGCACATCGAACACACGGTATATTTTTTTCTCTTAATATACTCATTACCAAACAGTTACAATCATAGAAATTACATTAATTATTTAACCAATATACAGAGGGAGAGAAAATATGGCTTACCCATTGTAGCTTCGCTCGTTTTCTGATGATCTACTTCTTCTTCGATTTTATGGCTGGTAGCACCAACATTAAGGTGCATTATCGCCACCTACTGTATTGGAGTGTGGACCAGAGTTTACCCATAAAAACAGCTCTGTTCTCTTGAGATAAAGAAATAAACTCTCTAATCCACGAGTAACTATATTTCTAAGCTTTAATTCATCCACTCCCATCTTTCTAAGTTCATTTTTCATTATTTCTCGTTCATTATTCTTTTGACAAACACACATGTTCTACTGATTCCTCTTCTCCACAGTGCTCACATAATCGTGTTGGATGTTTCTGATGAACTACGGTGCGCAGGCAGGGACAAAATACCAAACGTCTGCTACCACACTACCTCCCTGAAATGAGTTTTTGCAGGGTTGTCTGTAATTACATTTCTTATAAAGCTTTTAAATGCTCAATAAACTATATTTCATTGCACACCTGACTGTCTGCCTCTCTAAAGTAGCATTTTAACATAATTTTTGTTTGATATGTTGTTTTATATATATTTTTGCCGTTTTTATATATATCTATATATATATATATATATATATATATATACAGAGAGCGAGAAGCTCTCTAATAATATGATAAAAAGAGGCATGGCAACAAACTACTTCCTAAGTCAGTTTAAGTTGAAACTACTTTCACAATAAATTTGATTGGACTGAATTCATGTTTTACTGTTGCTTATTGTCTTGTAGGCTTAAGCTTAATTGTTCTATTAATTTTAATGAATAAACAAATTCATACAATTATTTGTATTTATTTTCTGTTCCAAAATTTTCATTTAAGCTATTTATTTTTAACACTGCAAGCCCCAGACCCCATTTTCTCTTGGGCCAGCACCCCTACTTCCCGCGGTAATGCTTCTGTTAAATGTGGTGTGTATCATAAGCTTTTATAAATTATTTAAAAAAAAACATGTTTTATGACTATGGATTATTTTCTTAGCACCCCCACATATTGGTCTAGCCTCCCTTTAGCCCGGTATAGAGAAACAATTATGGTGCCGTGCCTGGATGAAGGCCCTCCTGTCACACAACAAAACCCTTTTATTTCTCATAATTTGTTTACCTAAAATGTATTACATAATTAACAGTATTAAATAATTCCATTACATGATAGTTACATCTTCTAATGGCGCAATAACTTTGCTTGCTTAAGTCTGTTAACAGCAATAAAATGAGCTTAATGTGGCAATTAACGGATCTGAAGTTATTAGCATAATGAATGAGGTGAAAACATGGGCTATTATCATGAAATAAAGAGGATTTTCAGCAGCTGATAATATTGATGATCCTCAGACTATTAACACTAATTAAACAAACCATTCAGAATCAGCAGCAGATCATCTCACTTTATTCTGAGTGTTTTCTGATAGAAACTGATTGTCTGAGTCACAATATTTACTGAAAGACTATTAAAGTGCTCTATTGAAAAATAATTTCTCAAGTGATACAGAACAAAATACCACTAGCATAAAGACATTGTCAACTGTCTTCATCGGACATTGTGATTTGTTCACATGAATCTAAATATACAACATTTATAACAACAAAATAGTTTCCTCTTGCCGTTTTGTATGTGAAGAGAAAAAAGACAAAACCTTCTTTAGCTATAAATGTTAGCAGGCACACAAATAGCAATGAGACCGATAAAAAGTATTCAGAAATTACACCGTAAAAATATTGATTAAACAAAAGAAGTAACGTGTATTTTACAATTACGTGCAATATTGCTCACCTCAGAAAACTCCACTGAAGCCGCGAATGATGACGTCATCACCACGAGGCGAAACCAACGGCAGAGGATCAAAAACGCGCCAAATTCCGTTTAAAATAAATATATATAGAAAACGTATCACAATGGTTTATATATTTACTGATGTAGACAGACAGATGATCAGGTGTGATGTGAAATTTAGTTTACTATGCTTTTAAAAGCTTTATTGAGAACTGTAATTATGGAAAGCCCCAAAAGCAATCGTAATATTTCATGGTCTTTAGATGTAACTAAAATTATGAAATTATTCAATCATGACTCAAGAAAAATCAGCAGACAACAAACATTTAATACTTGGATCAAATATAAAGTAAAAGACAGATCTCTCTCTTTATTGAGTAACAAGATATAAAACATCTCAAGTGAATAAAAGTGAAGATGGATCAGATGCAAACCTACATGACAGAACATATTACACCTGCATTTTGTACCCTAAGCGGACTACTAACTAATTGTTTTAAAAACAACAGTGAAGATTAATTGAAATGAAAAATAAATCAGCCTCTTTTTCAACTTAGTGAAGAAGAACATTTTTTACCTGTAAAAACCTTCTACAAATATGCATTAGAAGAACATTTTGAACATACAAAGAAAATCATAATAAAGCATAATAACATAGTAAATATCATAAAGGAAAGTTGTATACAATAATAAAAGTATAGATATTATTCTATAGGGAGGAACTATTATTGAGTTGATCTGAATCTCACAGAAACCGCTGGTCTTGAAGATGAACTTTATTCACTGTGACTAATTTAGATGATGTATCTTATGACAGATTAATATGGAAGAGATGCGGTGTAGCACCAGAAATCACTGAACCTGAAGATAAACTACTTAATGTGATTGTTTATTTTATGTCTCCGTAGATTAGATGAATAACTGAAACTCTTCCCGCATGTAGTGCAGTGATACGGTTTCTCTCCAGTGTGGATCCTCTCGTGTGATTTCAGGTCTCCTGAATGACTGAATCTCTTGTCGCAGTGTGAACACGTGTAAGGTTTCTCTCCAGTGTGGATCCTCTCGTGTCGTTTCAAATCTGCATCTGTAATAAAAGTCTTCTCACACTCAAAGCACATATATTCTCTCACACCAGTGTGTATCTTCTGATGTCGTTTTAAACTGCACAGTTGTGAAAAACTCTTTCCGCATAAAGAACATGAATGCGGTTTCTCCTTTGAATGAACTTTCAGGTGCTTCTTCAGGTTTGAAGCCCTCACAAATGTTTTTCCACATTGTTCACATTCATGCGGTTTCTCTCCAGTGTGGATCTTCATGTGTCTCTGAAGGTTTGATGATTGCGTGAAACTCTTTTCACACTGATCACATGTGAAAGGTTTATCTCCAGTGTGGATTCTCATGTGTCTCTGAAGGTGTGATGATCGTGTGAAACTCTTCCCGCACTGATCACATGTGAACGGTTTCTCTCCAGTGTGGATCCTCATGTGAACATTGAGATTCTGTTTGAATGTGAAACTCTTTCCACACTGAGTGCAGGTGAAACTTTTCTTGTCTCTTCTTTTCAGTAAAGAAACTCTTTCAGTCTGTAAGTGAGTTGTTTCACCTGTTTTGACATGATGTTGTTTCTCCTCCATTAGACCTGAAATTAAAGTTAAAAAAGGTAAAAATATAATTAAATAATGTGAAGTGAAAGCAGACAACAGCTACACCAAATTATGATATTTTTGACACATTTTTACAAAATAAGGTACAATTATCTATATTAGAAAATACAGTTATATCCAGAATTTCAGTAGTGAGAACTATTTGATGCTTAATCAAATCCACAATTATAAAATTATATTATAAACATAATAATAACATTTATATTCTTTTCTAAAAATAAAAACTAAACTAAAACTGGCCAGTATTTTTAACTCAACACAATTTCCTTTTATTTATTCCTTTTTAAAGCATTTTCTTTTTAATGGCAACATCCAGGAAGTGACATCATTTGAACATTTGAGTTTCCGTCCCTATTTTGTATCCTGGAGACAGAAAGTCTCCCCTATATTATTTATTGTTTTAATTTTCCACTTCATTTTTTACAACTCTTCAGGTATTTTTCTACACATATAATTTAGGATGGATAGTATGCACACTGAGACGCAGACAAAGTCTTCGGTCTGTCCAACGACTGTAAAGAAGAGCTGTGAATCTTTGGGTAGACAGCGAATCGATTCAAGAGCGATTTTTGCAAATTCATAACGATTCAATTCACAATTAAATTTGATTCGATTGGATTAACGATTCTGCATTATTTAAGTGCATTCACAGGATTCTTTAAATGCTTAGTCAGAGAGCAAATTACACCACAGCTTTTATGATTACCGTAGATTAGAGGAAAAAACAACAACTTTTGTCCATTGTTAGATGCTAGTTTCATGATGCTATGGCGTGACGTGGCATATGTAGAAATGTATGTGAACCAAGATTAAAAAAGAGCTTTAAAAGTATTATGTATAGGCTAACATTTTGTCACACCAGGGGCATAGCCATCATTTCAGAAGTGACAGAAATGTCAAATACAATAATTTTATGTACGTATTATTATAATTTTTTACAATAAATTATTTTCTTATCTCTTACTTTTTGCTATTAGAAATCAAATACACTGCTGGACAATAATCAATCATTTCTAATCTATATATTTTCCTATTTAAATTTTATAATTGTTTTATACTACAAACAATTATTTAAATGTTCTGCACAGAATAAGGTAGAAAATATACTTTATAGTTTCTGTACTGTAATAATTGATATGTCAATTAGCACTGCATCATTCATAAATTGTATTTATTGTCTTAATGTTTCATCAGTTCATTCTGGTTTTTATTCAGCTCAGCTGCAGATATAGTCTGGCCTGTTCTTTGAGCCAGAGATCACTTCTCTTTCAGTGCGAAAACTTCTTTATCTCATTTTCATAAAATAAAATGCTATAGTATGTAACTTTTCCTCTCCATCGACGAATGATGATTCTGAAAGAAAAAGTGCCGATGTCTGTTTTCTATGACAACAAACACTACTTTCAAGCATCTGATTATTAGATAAACCTTGCGCTCTTATTTCAAGGTTGTTGTTAATGCTGTGGTTATTGTAACAGTTTTCTTCGTACATTCGGTTAAACGACATTGTTAAAACACATTTATCATTCAATGGAATTGAGCGTATGCTTTACACACTTAAATTTTTGCTCCGTCCATGCAATAAATGCACAGCCTTCGACTGCTCAGGTAATGTCGTCAATATGAGCAAGAGCCATTGAAAAACTACAGAAAAGTAAAAGTACATCACTATAGCATTACTGGCCACGAGTACTAAGAGCTCACACATCAGCTGCTCAACAAATGTATCAGTGAGACGAACACAATCCTGTGACAGACGGTTAATAGTGGAGCGCGTGAAGGAGAGATGTGAGGCACGAACACTGTTCAAGGTCTCCATTCATTCGTGCTTGTAGTAATTTAATGTGTATATATTTTGAAAGCATTGAATCACTATAGAAATCACGATTCATTCGATTCATAGCATTTTAAATCGATTACTGTCCGAAATCGACGATTCAAAAATCCATGTTTCGAGAGCGATGCATAAGCATCGTCAGGATTTGTAATCGATGCGTCGAGAAAATGAGTGAATCGTTACACCCCTACTGTAAAGTCACTGGTCCGTCAGACTGAAAAATATATTTTAGTGTTAATCTGACCAAAAATATTTAAGACCTATTGAATCTGAATTTAAGACGTTTTAAGACTTTTTATTAGGAAAACGTTATTTAAGACATTTTAAGGACCCGATGAAACCCTGTTTTCTACTAATTCACATATTAAGCATTTATGTTTACCTGCTGGCTGTGTTCCTGTGGCTCAGTGGTAGAGCATTGCGTTAGCAGCACAAAAGGTTGTGGGTTCAATTCCCAGGGAACATGCATAACCTGAATGTACTGTAAGTCGCTTTGGATAAAAGCGTCTGCTAAATGCATAAATGTAAATGTATAACCTGCATTCATGTTTCTGTCACTATAGCAAATTCCTCGTATGTGTAAACATACCTGACAATAAAGCTTATTCTCATTCTCTCTATTTATAGTAAAATATCTGAATACAAATTCACACATGCATTTCTGTTTGTCTGTTAGATTTTTGCATTTAATATTTACAAATATTAAAATTTTAAGAATAAAATCAAAAGAATAAACAGAAGTACAGTTATGTAACCAAGAAATAAATCAGTGTTTCCATAATTCCTTCCATTTGTGTTTAAAGTTTTGTTCATTGGTTTTTACTTTTGGTTTACATTAAACAGTTTAACACAGACTAATGAAATAAATGCTGTTAGGACATCTGTATCTTGTAGATATCACAATAGTGACTGCATAGTTTAAGTCTGATGATAAGAATTAAATTAACTTTAACTGGCAATTTACAGGAGATCAGCATAATGAATGAGGTGAAAACAGGGGCTATTATCATTAAATAAAGAGTATTTTCTGAAGCTTTATTAATATTGATGAGACTCAGACTATAAACACTAATTAAACAAGACATTCAGGATCAGCAGCAGATCATCTCTCTTTATTATAATATTTATAGTGACTCCAAACACTGAAACAATCATACACACGAATTAATAGAAAACAAACACAAGAAGAAAATGAAAAAAATCGCCCATGAATTTAAATAAAAACATTTATTTTGGTGTTTTAGTCGTTGATGGGAATAAAAATCGATGCAGCTTGTGGAAGAACATTAACACGTTTCATTAACAAAGCACTAACGTTTCTGTAATTGATCAAACTGTCGTCACACGTGCAGCACATCTAACACACAGTATATTTTTATCTTAATATACTCATTACCAAACAGTTACAATCATAGAAATGACATTAATTTAATAACCAATATACAGGAGCGAGAGAAAAGGACAGCTTACCCATTGTAGCTTCGCTCGTTTTCTGATGAACTACTTCTTCTTCTTCGATTTTATGGCTGGTAGCACCAACATTAAGGTGCATTATCGCCACCTACTGTATTGGAGTGTGGACCAGAGTTTACCCATTCCATAAAAACAGCTCTGTTCTCTTGAGATAAAGAAATAAACTCTCTAATCCACGAGTAACTATATTTTAATCTTTAATTCATCCACTCCCATCTTTCTAAGTTCATTTTTCATTATTTCTCGTTCATTAGTATACTTTTGACAAACACATATAACATGTTCTACTGATTCCTCTTCTCCACAGTGCTCACATAATCCTGTTGGATGTTTCTGATGAACTACGGTGCGCGCAGGGACAAAATACCAAATGTCTACAATATTTACACCACCAGGGGACACTCAAACACCATTTAATATAATTTACAGTCTAATTTCATGCAATTCAACACTGTGAATTATTATAATCTTTATTATATTTTTGATTCGGTTACATCAACAGACTTCAGCAAAGGACGTGATCAGTTATTGAGGCATTTACAACTATCACAAAATCATTTAATAATTAATCTGTGATGAACCATGTTTCACATAAAACACAGAACTAGAACATATAAAACTAATTATGGTAAACTCAATTCATTGGTTCTTTCACTTTTAAAATTATTACATTGTTTATATTTGGTGTCTTTTAACTATATGATATTTGACATTGATATTTTATATTGTTTACTTTTAACTATATGTGTTTTTTTTGTGGTTTTTTTTCTGTTTATTAATGAGAGAAAAGATAAATCAAAAAGCCAAAAAGAAACAAAAACACTCAAATCCTTTTAATTAAACCAGTGTTTTCCAAGAACTTTAATAAAGCAGCTCTGATATGTCCTCCCTTTAATAAGTATTTCATAATAATAATATCATACTCTCCTTTCTTTCTAAACTCTTCTAATAACTGTTCTCTATCCTCCACAATGCATGATGACATGTTCAAGCGTTTCACCTCCTCCACACCAATCACAGAGACCTGTTGGATGCTTAGACATGAACGTCTTTGATTTATTAAGTCCAGTGTGGCCTATTCTAAGTCTGGATACTTGTGTCTGTATTGAATACATATGTCTTCCTTTGTTTTCAATTTATCACTGATGTTACCATCTTTGCATTATTATTATTTTTATTATTGCTTTAATTTCATATCTATTATATGATACTGTCATTTCTATACTGGTGTCCATCACAGCTTGTTTCGCCAGTCTGTCTGCTGCTTCATTACCTTTCACTCCCACATGAGCTGGAACCCACATGAATATTACTCTTAACATCTATAATTCCAGCAAAATTTCAACTATTAAATCCTGTCTGGTGACTGAATATTTTTCTTCAATACTCAAAGGAGCATAACTAGAATCTAATCATACTAAAACCTCCTTTAAACCTGCTTCACTTATCCACCTTAAAGCCTTGATTATTACAATCAAGTTCAAGTCAAGTCGATCTTTATTGTCATTCTGCTTCATGTGTGGACATAGAGTGGAACGAAATATCGTGTCTCGCAGGACCACGGTGCTACATACTAGTTAAACATGAGATAAACATACAACAATGCAAGTATAATAAAAACAATAGAGCTATACAACAGTTAACCATCTGACTATACATGTACATGTATAAATACTATAACTACTATAGTGACTACACAAACTGAGACTGTACAAAAACTTTACATAACTATATATGAATATAGATATTCATGAAATTGTGAAAATGTATACAGTGGGGCAAAAAAGTATTTAGTCAGCCACCAATTGTGCAAGTTCTCCCACTTAAAAAGATGAGAGAGGCTTGTAATTTTCATCATAGATATACCTCAACTATGAGAGACAAAATAAGAAAAAAAAATCCAGAAAATCACATTGTAGGATTTTTAAAGAATTTATTTGCAAATTATGGTGGAAAATAAGTATTTGGTCAATAACAAAATTTTATCTCAATACTTTGTTATATACCCTTTGTTGGCAATGACAGAGGTCAAACGTTTTCTGTAAGTCTTCACAAGGTTTTTACACACTGTTGCTGGTATTTTGGCCCATTCCTCCATGCAGATCTCCTCTAGAGCAGTGATGTTTTGGGACTTTCAACTCCCTCCAAAGATTTTCTATGGGGTTGAGATCTGGAGACTGGCTAGGCCACCCAGGACCTTGAAATGCTTCACGAAGCCACTCCTTCGCCGTTGCCGGGCGGTGTGTTTGGGATCATTGTCATGCTGAAAGACCCAGCCACGTTTCATCTTCAATGCCCTTGCTGATGGAAGGAGGTTTTCACTCAAAATCTCACGATACATGGCCCCATTCATTCTTTCCTTTACACAGATCAGTCATCCTGGTCCCTTTGCAGAAAAACAGCCCCAAAGCATGATGTTTCTACCCACATGCTTCACAGTAGGTATGGTGTTCTTTGGATGCAACTCAGCATTCTTTCTCCTCCAAACATGACAAGTTGAGTTTTTACCAAAAAGTTATATTTTGGTTTCATCTGACCATATGACATTGTCCCAATCCTCTTCTGGATCATCCAAATGCTCTCTAGCAAACTTCAGATGGGCCTGGACATGTACTGGCTTAAGCAGGGGGACACGTCTGGCACTGCAGGATTTGAGTCCCTGGTGGCGCAGTGTGTTACTGATGGTAGCCTTTGTTACTTTGGTCCCAGCTCTCTGCAGGTCATTCACTAGGTCCCCCCGTGTGGTTCTGGGATTTTTGCTCACAGTTCTTGTGATCATTTTGACCCCACGGGGTGAGATCTTGTGTGGAGCCCCAGATCGAGGGAGATTATCAGTGGACTTGTATGTCTTCCATTTTCTAATAATTGCTCCCACAGTTGATTTCTTCACATCAAGCTGCTTACCTATTGCAGATTCAGTCTTCCCAGCCTGGTGCAGGTCTACAATTTTGTTTCTGGTGTCCTTTGACAGCTCTTTGGTCTTGGCCATAGTGGAGTTTGGAGTGTGACTGTTTGAGGTTGTGGACAAGTGTCTTTTATACTGATAACGAGTTCAAACAGATGCCATTAATACAGGTAACGAGTGGAGGACAGAGGAGCCTCTTAAAGAAGAAGTTACAGGTCTGTGAGAGCCAGCAATCTTGCTTGTTTGTAGGTGACCAAATACTTATTTTCCACCATAATTTGCAAATAAATTCTTTAAAAATCCTACAATGTGATTTTCTGGATTTGTTTTTCTTATTTTGTCTCTCATAGTTGAGGTATACCTATGATGAAAATTACAGGCCTCTCTCATCTTTTTAAGTGGGAGAACTTGCACAATTGGTGGCTGACTAAATACTTTTTTGCCCCACTGTATATTTTGTACATTAAATCATTGTACAGAAGATAGATTTTGTGGAAAGCAGAGCATAGTGCAAAATGATTTTGTAGTGCAATGCTCAAGTAAACAATTAACTCTCCTGAAAAAACTGATGACTTATTTGAAATCCTTACTTTTCTGTAAATGTGTGATTTAGGAATGACATGCTATACATTTACATTTACATTTACATTTATGCATTTAGCAGACGCTTTTATCCAAAGCGACTTACAATTGCATTCAGGTTATACATTTTTCATTAGTATGTGTTCCCTGGGAATCAAACCCACAACCTTTTGCGCTGCTGACGCAATGCTCTACCACTGAGCCACACAGGAACATACTTGGGACGTACTTGATCATTATCTGGATAATCAATGCATCTGAGTACACTTGTATTAAATGTCCATACTCTATCCACAAATATTCCCTTACCAGGATTTCCTCACATTCACTCATACCTTCTTTCTGCCTGGTTTCTAGCATGTTTAGATCAACTGTAGGTTGAGGCAGAATCCACAACTGCTGATAAGCTCATTCTAGGAACAATTAATACCTAATTATTCAACTAAATCTTAAGTTATCCATCCAAAACTGTTACATTCCGTTATCCATACTCCCAACATTTCTCTGGAACACGTATGGGATGTGAGTAATCCTGAGCCATTAAGTATGCCCAAAATACTGCAGTTAACTGTTGTCTTCTTAAATTGAGAGGCATCTCACCCACTTCTACTTGTAACGCTGAAACGGAGATGACCTATACTCCTCAAAACATATCATTCATGCCTGTGCTTGATTTTTCTAACTTTTCTAGATGTGTGTTTGCTACAGATCCATATACTATGCAGCCATAGTCCAGTATAGATCTGATTAACATTATGTAAATTGTTTTTGATGCCACACATCTAATTATATTCAACACTTTCTTGCATTTATCCTCAATCCCTTCAATGTGTTCTTTCCATGTAAGTCTACGGTCTAACCACATACCTAGAAATCTTATTTTAGACACCTGTTCTAGATTATGCATCACTTAACCAACTAAAACCAAACTGATGATTTGTACTGTTGAGAATGGCATGAAAATCAAGAGAAGCACAATATGATCTTTACAAAGTTACGCAATGTTATGTAAATTCAAAGCTACAAAACTACAAAATCTGAGTATTATCAAATTTAAATGTTATTTTAATATTACAACCAAAACTATTTTTGTTCATTCTTCAAAGATTGTCCTCTTTTGTAAAATAAAGTAAAAATGTAGGAATACAAAGCACTTAATGACAAACAAAAACTTTTATTTTAAAATCTAAAAAGACATTAAATTAGCATCACAGCCAGCAGAATAGTGACCAGCAATCAGCATTATAACACTTAATTTCATATGTAGGAAAAGTCACAAAGTCTCATGAAAAACAAAGTTTTCTTCAAATTGTGACTAAAATGACACAAACAGTGAGTAAAACGCACACATTTCTAAACACTGAAGCTCACTGTGTGTGAAAACTCCCGTTTTAATCAATTCATCTGTCAAAACTGCACAATCCATCTTTTATTTACATTGTGTTTCTGCTTTGTTTGTTGTAATGAGAGGATTTGTGATTGTTAGAAACAGACAGACACATAGCTAAATTAATATAAAACTAAATAGAATAACAATGTGTATACAATATAAGAGAGATCATGGAAATGTTTTAAGCAACATGGACATTTCACATTGAATATTTGCTTTATATCTTTTAATAGATTTACGTTCTGCACTTGACAATCACATTTAAACATCTGAATCATTATGAATGAGTTTAATACAAATAATATTAAACTGAAGATCCAGACAGACTCATCTGAGCTTCTTCCTCTGTTCCAGATTTATATAAAATAAAATGATCATTTGAATACTAAAACAACATTAATCATTCAATATCATGTTTCTAACACACATGCTGCATTATTTGATTGTAAAGTCTGAGTCTCTTCACCTGTATGGATCATATTTATCACACATTTCTTTCTCCTCATAGACACAGTAGTGAAGCTCTTCTGTGGATCTCACCTGATGTTTACTGCTCCTCTCAAGACCACTTCACATTATGATATACAGCATTTATCATCTTTTGGTGATTGAACTCAATCTACTCTGTAAGGTTGAACAGAAGAGAAGATGATCAGAGTTCAGTAGAAACAAAGTACTAATTAGTTACTATATTTCAATCACAGATTTTTTTTGTTGAGTAAAATTTTGCATTTAAATCCTGTAATCAGATTAATTACAGACTAAACCTGATTTTGAATACGTATTTATAAACCAGTATTTGTGTTTTAAATAGAATACATTTAGTACATTAATTCCATTCTGTTTGTGTCTCTATTGAGTCACTATAAAGATAAACACATACTAATGAGTGTGTGCCAAATATAATTAATGACACAGAACAAATACAAATGTGATTTTGTCTTAAAACAAACAGCTTTCAGTTAAATGTTCCACTAGTTAAAGCTGTTTGTCCTCTAGTTTAAACATGTTTGTATAGGTCTCAGTAAATAACTGAAATTATTGCACAGCTACTGGAATACTGAATTCTGATTGGTCGGTCGTGACAGTCTGTTATTCATTAGGTGTGTTGTCATTAGTGATGCAGAATAACACACAGTCATATGGGTATTTGAGAACGGCGTTTCTTTTACTTCTCTCGTATCACACCGCTGCGCTCTCACTCGTTTCATTCAAACACAACTGCTATTAGCTTGTGCCTCAGTTACTGACTGTATTTACCGTCAATCCAAACCGGAGGAGATTCTGTTAATAGTGGACTTGCGGAGACATTGATAAAAGTGTGTCTTGTTGTTAAAGTTGTTGCTAACTGCTGAGAAGTGTTTAGCTGAATCTAAATCCCCCACAATACCCTCATTCACTATTCCCTACATTACTCCACTAATACAGTTCAGTTGAAGGACTGAATGAAAACGAGTGAATTTGGACACAGTGCACTGGAAGAACTGCTGCTTTTGTGTAGTTTGTGCTGCTGTTTAATAATCATTTAAAACTAGCAAACTAACAGCTCCAGTATGAAATGATTTATCTTCAACTCTGTCATGGAAATTATGTATAAACCCTAATTAAACAATTAATTCACAATGAAATTATATCTGTATTGTATTACGCCGTAAGCGAACGCTTTGTAAAATGAACGGATGGATGATTCATCTTCTGGCGAGACGCGGGAAATCATTCGGGCACGACTCTCACAGTGCATTATGGGTATTCTCTAGCCGTTGTGCATAAATCAGTTGTACACTCGTTACTGCTATGCATTGTGGGATTGAATGAGTGCACTCGATAATGTCCACTAAGGTTTCAAACACCAGTGAAAAATGGCTGTCGACTCAAAAAGTGCCCTATTTAAGCGTACGGGCGATTTCTGACACAGTGTTTGTCTTTTTAAAAGGCTTCTTCTCAAATAACTTTGTATGTCCTCATCTTTATTTATGTGGAGAAAAGATGTGTAATTAATGATACAGCCCCAGATACACACGTACATCTGCAAGATTTCTGTTAAAGATGGCTTCATCTGGAAAACATCTGCTGTGTATAAACAGTTTATATACATTCATACAGAGACTGTACATTATCTTAAATCTCCGTCTTGTCTGAACTTCCAGGTTCACAGCCATTTGTTAAAAACTGTTTCTCTTTGTGTTTAAAGAGCTAAAAAACATTTAAACTCAAATCAATTATTTGTGTCCAATTATTCACTTATGTGGCAAGAAAACATAGTACACTTTAGAATAGGGAACACTTATTAACTATTAACTACGACTTTTCCCTCAATAAACTCCTAATTTGCAGTTTAATAATAGTTAGAAAGGTAGTTGATAAATTTAGGTATTGGGTATGATTAGAGATGTAGAATAAGGCATTAATATGTGCTTAATTACTACTAATAAATGGCTAATATTCTAGTATTATGCATGCTAATTAGCAACTAGTTAAGAGACCCTAAAATAAAGTGTTACTGAAAGCATATAATAAGTGTGATAATGCACATCCAGCCGGATGTTATCACAGAAGTCGTCTCTTCAGGAGATACAAGTCCTGATCACACTGTCGGGTTTATTCTGTGATAACAAGCGGCTGGATGAACATTATCTCTTACATAAAGTAATGTGACGTGTTTCTTGTCAAAGTAAAAACACACAAGAGACAGAGACATTGATCATGTGATGAAGCTGGAATCTGCTCTGATTTTACCAGCGTTTTCCTACAATCTGACCAAATCTATTTCAGACTGTAATGAGTCACTATTACTGATGTCATTAATAAAGCAGCTGTTGCTGTATAAAGCTGTGACAGTGTGCTTTTGTTCTCTTTTCTGCTTAGAGTTAAACATTTTAATCAACTTTACATTTCATTCTGACACAAACCCTTTGAAATAAAGCTTGATGATAATCTCCTTTCACAAATATTTGAAAGTATATATATTTGTTCACATATCAGATGTAATGCCAGCTAGGCATGAAGACACACAAGACCATGGAAAACAGCAGCTTTTTAATAATTTATCATCCTTTCCCAACTTAGCACCTCTCCAGGCACGTGCGGGGGGGGGGGAGGGAGGGTGCTTGAGCACCTGCCCCTTTGCCCCATGATGCCCAACGTGCCCTTTTGACAGGGCAAATTTTTTTTTTTTTAAACACCCTTCTGTGAAGGCCTGCCCAATGTAACTATTAGTAAAATTAATTATTAATTAAAGCTGCAAGCAGCGATGGAAGGGACCTCGCACCCGGCACCGCCAACCGGTGGCTTCAGAATGACAGGGAACAGTGAGCAATATGCATTTAAAAAGGTAAATATAGAGGAATACGTCAAAGTCATTTATAAGTTCCAAACCTGCTGCCAGCTGGTGGCGCTATGTCCATAACTGAACATTGGCATTTAGATGTCTTCAAACCAGTACTATTATCAAACATATGAAATTTGGGGCAGATTGAACATTGCATGTTTAAGTTAGTGTAAAACAAGCAATTTCCTGTAGCCAACAGGTGGCGCTATGTCTATAACTAAACATTAGCACGTAGATGTCTTCAGGCCATGGCTCTTATCAACCATGTGAAGTTTGGGGCAGATCGGACATTTTATGGCTGAGTAACAACAGCTTCTATTCCCATGGCGAGATATCGAATTTTGTCACGCTGCCATGGACACGCCCATTAGCTCAAGCTCTTTGCAAATTAACATCACAAAGGCCTTTAGATTAGACTGAACTAAAATTATGTTGATGTCATTACATTTCTAGGAGGAGTTAGTTGCAGAGTAAAACATATCACTTCCTGTTGCCAGCAGGTGGCGCTATGAAATTATATGAATGTGGTCACCTAGATCTCTTCAGGTCAGGAGTCTTATCAAACATGGGAATTTTGGTGCACATCGGACATTGCATGCCTGAGTTATAACAACTTCCTGTTTCATGGCGAAACATCGAAATTTGACAGGACGCCACGGACACGCCCTCCAATGAAAACTCTAGATCTTCGCAATTTAACGTCTCAAAGGGCTTTAGATTGCAATGACCAATTTTGGTGTTCATGCGAATAAATCTCTGGGAGGAGTTCGTTAAAGTATGACACCTGCAAATGGCAAAATGTCACTAAATATGGAGAAAATTCAAAATAACCGACTTCCTGTTGGGTTTCGGTTCGTTCAGGAGACTTTTTTGTAGGTATTGTTATGTTACATGAGTGTACCGATTTTCATACATGTACGTGAAACGTAGCCTGAGGGCTCTCCGCTGAATCAGTATAGGTGGCGCTGTCGAGCCATTTTGCCACACCTACTTCTGAAACACATATTCAGATGTGTTCAGGCCTGGATTCTTATCGAACATGTGAAGTCTGGGGCAGATCGAACATTGTATGGCTGAGTTACAACAACATTTATTCCCATGGCGAGACATCGAATTTGACAGGACGCCACGGACACGCCTCCCATGAAAACTCTAGATCTTCGCAATTTAACATCACAAAGGCCTTTAGGTTAGACTGACCTAAATATTATGTTGATGTCATTAAATTTGTAGGAGGAGTTAGTTACAGAGTAAAACATGTCACTTCCTGTTGCCAGCAGGTGGCGCTATTACTATAACTGAATATGGTCATGTAGATCTCTTCATATCAGGAGTCTTATCAAACATGTGAAGTTTGGTGCAGATCGGACATAGCATGCCTGAGTTATAACAACTTCCTGTTTCATGGCGAAACATCGAAATTTGAGAGGACGCCACGGACACGCCTCCGATGAAAACTCTAGATCTTCGCAATTTAACGTCACAAAGGGCTTTAGATTGCAATGACCAATTTTGGTGTTCATCCGATTAAATCTCTGGGAGGAGTTCGTTAAAGTATGACACCTGCAAATGGCAAAAATGTCACTAAATATGACGAAAATTCAAAATAACCGACTTCCTGTTGGGTTTCGGATTTCGTTCAGGAGACTTTTTGTAGGTATTGTTATGTTACATGAGTGTACCGATTTTCATACATGTACGTGAAAGCGTAGCTCGAGGCGCACTCTGCTGAATATTTATAGGTGGCGCTGTCGAGCCATTTTGCCACACCTACTCCTGAAACCCATATCAGACGTAAATTTTCACCAGTTCTGATGCGTGTGCAAAGTTTCCTGACTTTTCGAGCATGTTTAGGCCCTCTAAAATGCGATTAAGTTTGGAGAAGAAGAATAATAATAATTAAAGCTGCAAGCAGCGATGGAAGGGACCTCGCACCCAGCACCGCCAAACGGTGGCTTCAGAAAGACAGGGAACGTTGAGCAATATGCATTTAAAAAGGTAAATATAGAGGAACGTGTCAAAGTCATTTATATGTGTCAAACCTGCTGCCAGCTGGTGGCGCTATGTCCATAACTGAACATTAACGTGTAGATGTCTTCAGGCCAGGAATCTTACCAAATATGTGAAGTTTGGTGCAGATTGGACAATGCATGTTTATGTTGGTGTAAAACAAGTAATTTCCTGTAGCCACCAGGTGGCGCTATGTCTATAACTAAACATTGGCATGTAGATGTCTTCAGACCAATACTTTTATCAAACATATGAAGTTTGGTGCAGATTGAACATGGTATGTTTGAGTTAGTGTAAAGCATGATATATCCTGTTGTCAGCAGGTGGCGCTATGATTATATCTGATTTTTGGCCTTTAGGTGTTTTCAGGCCAGGACACTTACCAAATATGTGAAGTTTGGTTTAGATTGGACATTGCATGTTTAAGATAGTGTAAAAGAAGTAATTTCCTGTTGCCAGCAGGTGGCGCTCTAATTATAATGAAATATTCGTATTTAGATGTGTTCAGGCCTGGATTCTTATCGAACGTGTGAAGTCTGGGGCAGATCGGACATTGTATGGCTGAGTTACAACAACTTTTATTCCCATGGCGAGACATCGAAATTTGTGATGCAGCCAAGGACACGCCCTTTAACGAAAACTCTAGATTTTCGCAATTTAACATCACAAAGACCTTTAGGTTAGACTGACCTAAATATTATGTTTATGTCATTAAATCTCTAGGAGGAGTTAGTTACAGAGTAAAACATGTCACTTCCTGTTGCCAGCAGGTGGCGCTATGACTATAACTAAATATGGTCACTTAGATCTCTTCAGGTCAGGATTCTTATCAAACATGTGGAGTTTGGTGTAGATCGGACATAGCATGCCTGAGATATAACAACATCCTGTTTCATGGCGAAACATCGAAATTTGACAGGACGCCACGGACACGCCCTCCGATGAAAACTCTAGATCTTCGCAATTTAACGTCACAAAGGGCTTTAGATTGCAATGACCAATTTTGGTGTTCATCCGCATAAATCTCTGGGAGGAGTTCGTTAAAGTATGACACCTGAAAATGGCAAAAATGACACAAAATATGACGAGAAAATTCAAAATAGCCGACTTCCTGTTGGGTTTCTGATTTCGTACCTGGAGACTTTTTTGTAGGTATTATTAAGTTACATAAGTGTACCGATTTTCGTACATGTACGTGAAACGTAGCTCGAGGCGCACTCCGCTGAATATTTATAGGTGGCGCTGTCGAGCCATTTTGCCACACCTACTTCTGAAACCCATATCAGACGTAAATTTTCACCAGTTCTGATGCGTGTGCAAAGTTTCCTGACTTTTCGAGCATGTTTAGGCCCTCTAAAATGCGATTAAGTTTGGAGAAGAAGAAGAAGAAGAATAATAAGAATAATTAAAGCTGCAAGCAGCGATGGAAGGGACCTCGCACCCAGCACCGCCAACCGGTGGCTTCAGAAAGAAAGGGAACGGTGAGCAATATGCATTTAAAAAGGTAAATATAGAGGAACGTGTCATAGTCATTTATATGTGTCAAACCTGCTGCCAGCTGGTGGCGCTATGTCCATAACTGAACATTAACATGTAGATGTCTTCAGTCTAGCACTTTTATCAAACATATGAAGTTTGGTGCAGATTGAACATAGTATGTTTGAGTTAGTGTAAAGCCTGACACATCCTGTTGTCAACAGGTGGCGCTATGATTACATCTGAATATTGGCCTTTAGATGTCTTCAGGCCAGGAATCTTACCAAATATGTGAAGTTTGGTGCAGATTGGACAATGCATGTTTAAGTTGGTGTAAAACAAGTAATTTCCTGTAGCCACCAGGTGGCGCTATGTCTATAACTAAACATTGGCATGTAGATGTCTTCAGACCAATACTTTTATCAAACATATGAAGTTTGGTGCAGATTGAACATGGTATGTTTGAGTTAGTGTAAAGCATGATATATCCTCTTGTCAGCAGGTGGCGCTATGATTATATCTGATTTTTGGCCTTTAGGTGTTTTCAGGTCAGGACTCTTACCAAATATGTGAAGTTTGGTGCAGATTGGACATTGCATGTTTAAGATACTGTAAAAGAAGACATTTCCTGTTGCCAGCAGGTGGCGCTCTAATTATAATGAAATATTCGTATTTAGATGTGTTCAGGCCTGGATTCTTATCGAACATGTGAAGTCTGGGGCAGATCGGACATTGTATGGCTGAGTTACAACAACTTTTATTCCCATGGCGAGACATCGAAATTTGTGATGCCGCCATGGACACGCCTTTAACGAAAACTCTAGATCTTATTTAACATCACAAAGGCCTTTAGGTTAGACTGACCTAAATATTATGTTTATGTCATTAAATCTCTAGGAGGAGTTAGTTACAGAGTAAAACATGTCACTTCCTGTTGCCAGCAGGTGGCGCTATGACTATAACTGAATATGGTCACTTAGATCTCTTCAGGTCAGGATTCTTATCAAACATGTGAAGTTTGGTGTGGATCGGACATAGCATGCCTGAGATATAACAACTTCCTGTTTCATGGCGAAACATCAAAATTTGACAGGACGCCACGGACACGCCTCCGATGAAAACTCTAGATCTTCGCAATTTAACGTCACAAAGGGCTTTAGATTACAATGACCAATTTTGGTGTTCATCTGAATAAATCTCTGGGAGGAGTTCGTTAAAGTATGACACCTGAAAATGGCAAAAATGCTACAAAATATGACGAGAAAATTCAAAATAGCCGACTTCCTGTTGGGTTTCTGATTTCACACCTGGAGACTTTTTTGTAGGTATTGTTAAGTTACATAAGTGTACCGATTTTCGTACATGTCGTGAAAGCGTGGCTCGGCGCACTCCGCTGAATATTTATAGGTGGCGCTGTTGAGCCATTTTGCCACACCTACTTCTGAAACCCATATCAGACGTAAATTTTCACCAGTTCTGACGCGTGTGCAAAGTTTCCTGACTTTTCGAGCATGTTTAGGCCCTCTAAAATGCGATTAAGTTTGGAGAAGAAGAAGAAGAAGAAGAATAATAAGAATAATAAACGGAGCAGATTCAATAGGGTCCTCGCACCATCGGTGCTCGGTCCCTAATAAACGGAGCAGATTCAATAGGGTCCTCGCACCATCGGTGCTCGGTCCCTAATTAAAGCTGCAAGCAGCGATGGAAGGGACCTCGCCCGGCTCACCGCCGACCGGTGGCTTCAGAAAGACAGGGAATAGTGAGCAATATGCATTTAAAAAGGTAAATATAGAGGAATATGTCAAAGTCATTTATATGTACCAAACCTGCTGCCAGCTGGTGGCGCAACGTCCATAACTGAACATTGGCATGTAGATGTCTTCATCCAGTACTTTTAAAAAACATATGAAGTTTGGTGCAGATTGGACATTGCATGTTTAAGTTCGTGTAAAATAAGTAATTTCCTGTTGCCAGCAGGTGGCGCTATGTCTATAACTGAACATTGTCACGTAGATGTCTTCAGGCCATAGCTCTTATCAAACGTGTGAAGTTTGGTGCAGATTGGACAATGCATGTTTAAGTTAGTTTAAAACAAGTAATTTCCTGTTGCCAGCAGGTGGCGCCATGTCTATAACTAAACATTGGCACAGAGATGTCTTCAGTCCATGGCTCTTATCAAACGTGTGAAGTTTGAGACAGATCGGACATTTTATGGCTGAGTAACGACAGCTTCTATTCCAATGGCGAGACATCGAAATTTGTGATGCCGCCATAGACACCGCCTTTAACGAAAACTCTAGATCTTAGCAATTTAACATCACAAAGGCCTTTAGGTTAGACTGACCTAAATATTATGTTGATGTCATTAAATCTCTAGGAGGAGTTAGTTACAGAGTAAAACATGTCACTTCCTGTTGCCAGCAGGTGGCGCTATGACTATAACTGAATATGGTCACTTAGATCTCTTCAGGTCAGGATTCTTTCAAACATGTGAAGTTTGGTGTAGATCGGACATAGCATGCCTGAGATATAACAACTTCCTGTTTCATGGCGAAACATCAAAATTTGACAGGCGCCACGGACACGCCCTCCGATGAAAACTCTAGATCTTCGCAATTTAACGTCACAAAGGGCTTTAGATTACAATGACCAATTTTGGTGTTCATCCGAATAAATCTCTGGGAGGAGTTCGTTAAAGTATGACACCTGAAAATGGCAAAATGACACAAAATATGGAGAAAATTCAAAATAGCCGACTTCCTGTTGGGTTTCTGATTTCGTACCTGGAGACTTTTTGTAGGTATTGTTAAGTTACATAAGTGTACCGATTTTTCGTACATGTCGTGAAAGCGTGGCTCGGCGCACTCCGCTGAATATTTATAGGTGGCTGTCGAGCCATTTTGCCACCTACTTCTGAAACCCATATCAGGCGTAAATTTTCACCAGTTCTGGCGTGTGCAAAGTTTCCTGACTTTTCGAGCATGTTTAGGCCCTCTAAAATGCGATTAAGTTTGGAGAAGAAGAAGAAGAAGAAGAAGAAGAAGAAGAAGAAGAAGAAGAATAAGAATAATAAGCGGAGCAGATTCAATAGGGTCCTCGCACCATCGGTGCTCGGTCTAATAATAATAATAAGCGGGCAGATTCAATAGGGTCCTCTGCACCATCGATTGCTCGGTCCCTAATAATAATAATAAGCGGAGCAGATTCAATAGGGTCCTCTGCACCATCGGTGCTCGGTCCCTAATAATAATAATAAGCGGAGCAGATTCACGTAAATAAAATCACCCACATAACCTTTCACCTGACGACCTCATCCGAGCGATCGCTCGCTCAGGCACCACTTCAATATCGTCGAAAATATTATTTAACTTTTAAACTTAAAACTTTTCTGTTTTGTTTCTTTTTCTAAACTGCATCATGGCATTTGCTACTGTATCAATACAGAAGCATCCGCATCAATACGCATATCAGCAAGGAATGCGTCACTATACATTGCTGTTATGATATTTTGTGCACAGCCCTATTTAAAGCCTTGTTTCATGTGCCCCTTTTATATTTTGAGCACCTGCCCCTCCAAAGGTCTCTGCACGGCCCTGCACCTCTCTGTCTGGATATATCTGGCCCCTCCCTCCTCATCCAGCACAGAGCGTGCGCTTTTCGAAGAGAACAAAGAGACTTAATCCACAGAGAGGATTTCGAGAATAACTCTAATGGCCTTGAATACTAAAACAATGTACCACAAGAAACAATTGTAACGAGTGGGGCGGGGCCGAGAGCCATGGGAACGGAGCGAGGCTGGTGGAGTAAATGATAATGAACAACACCTGCACCACTCAGCGGTCTCGAGTCCCACGGAGGAGCTTCGGAAGGGTTAAATGAGGAGTGACGACAGTGGAAGACGAGAGAGGACCAGGCCTGGAATTTTAGTTTGTGTTTTGTGTGCGGCAGTCGTCCGTGAGGGGCTGCCGCTTTTCATTTGTGTTTGTTTATTTTGTTATTAAATGTGTTGAATGTTCGCCGGTTCCCGCCTCCTTCTTCCCGTACTTATCAAATTCATTACACAATATATATTAATGTTGTACTCTGTCTTATATAAGCTTGCTGTGTAATGGAACCAATGGTATTTTCTTAACCTGTGACGACATTACTTCCCTGTAATGTTATAGCATGTTTAGATTTATATGAACGGTCGCAAAAATTATGAATCAGTGAGGTGACAGATGTGGTGATATTATAAATGGGTAAACATGGTAAGAGTTTAATACTTGGGTAAAGTGTCATTTTTTCATCACATGAAAGTGTAAAAATGGTATGCCCCATGGACATGGGCGGAGCTCCGCCCCACAAGGACCATCTGATTGGAAGAAGCCTCCGTGGGCGGGGTTAAACCTAGTGGTTTAAAAATGGACACACACAAATACGCTCTTTCATCATCACTCTTCAACGTGCTCGGAGGCTTCGGCTTCATCTGGTCGAGCTGGTCACCGCCTTAACATTGCAGGCCGAAGTGACCATCGAGAATAATTCTTCAAAGCCGCAATAACAACTCCAGCAAGCCGCATTTAATAAAGTATAAATCATATGTTACAGATTAATATTACTTTAATCAAGCAATATTTTATCTGTAAACTAATAATTCCTCGGAGCTGAAATAATAGCTTCATATTTATGTTACATATGATGGAGAATGCAGGCATAAAGATTAACTTGAAAATTAATAAAACATCCATCAGAGACAATAAGGGTATTTCTCACATTTTCATCCGGAAAAATGGAGTAAATACAAATAAATAAGCAGTTATTTGTGATATTGCATTTCTGAAACAGAAAGTACCCCCTGGTGTGCGTCACCATAGTGACGAGCTCAAACCAGGAAGTCTTCAGAAACCATTTCTGGAGCATGTGCTAGGGCATTGTGCTGACTTAGTCACAGCGCCACCTTGAGCTATTATAAACGAATAGCATTAGCGCTAAGCTAACTGAAACAAAGAAGCTGGCATTGAAGCAAATGCAATGCTATTAGCATTTACGGCTAGCGATTAGCACGTAGCATTTAGAGAGTTTGAATATGAGTTGAATGCAGTGTGGGTGGAAATGTGACTTACAGCTAACATTAATCCTTTTTCTCTCTCTCTCTCTCTCTCTCTCTCTCTATCTCCCCATTTAAAAAAGACTAACAAATGCAATGTTAATAAACTGGCTGTGTTACTGGCTGTGCTAATGTTATAACTAAACATCAGTGTCTAAAAATCACAGAGATGGTTTTTAATGAACATTTGTTTAAAGCATTTTATCTTTAGTGGGTATCAGTTTAATAGTTGGTGGTTTTATTAGAAGATAATTCGGTATTACCTCATTACATTGATAATATGGTGATTCATTCAATTATAACTGCTTTCCTGATTTTAAAACACATCAGTGGATAAGTTGCTATTGTTAGGAATTGTTAATTGTTAATTGAATGTCACAAATTCGAAATTAATTTCATTTAATAAAATAATTTCAGTTCCTGCTTCCATGTAGCAACATTAGCCACTGATTCATAAGCGCTCTTATAATTTGACAACCATAGTAAAATCTTAATTATTATCAAGAGGGACAGAAATTTTTAATTTCATTTACAAGCAATTA
>CM050418.1:10242957-10332825 GCA_027564155.1 Gymnocypris eckloni scoliostomus | reverse complement strand
AACATCATCTAAATTTGTGGAAAAAATAAAGAGGTTACAATTTGCCAAAGAACACATTGACTGGTTTAAAGAGACTTGGCACAATATTTTGTGGACTGATGAAGCAAGATTGATCATTTTGGGTCTAGGGGCCACAGACAGTTTGTCAGACGACCCCCAAACACTGAATTCAAGCCACAGTACTCTGTGAAGACAGTGAAGTATGGTGGAGCAAGCATCATGATATGGGGATGTTTCTCATACTACGTGTTGGGCCTATATCTTATTCTAGGGATCATGGATCAGTTTGAGTAAAATACTTAAAGAGGTTATGTTGCCTTATGCTGAAGAGGAAATGCCCTTGAAATGGGTGTTTCAACAAGACAACGACCCCAAACACACCAGTAAGCGAGCAGCATCTTGTTTCCAGACCAACAAGATTAATGTTATGCAGTGGCCAGTCCAATCTCCAGACCTTAATCCAATAGAACACTTGTGGGGTTACATCAAAAATGTTGTTGAGGCAAAACCAAGAAATGCAGAGGAATTGTGGTATCGTCTTGGGCTGGAATACCCGTTCACAACTCCATGCAACACAGATGTGAAGCAGTTCTCAGAAACCGTGGCTATACAACTAAATGTTAGTTCAGTCATTAACAAGAAAGTTAAATCTTCAAGCATTTGTTCAGTTTATACAGTAAATGTTTGACTTTGTAATGAAACATGCAGACACTGCTGTGTTTTTGAACAGCATAATACAACTTTTTTTCATTTTCTGTAAAGTAATAAAAAATGTTATGTTTTGCATAATTCTTAATGTTTTGATTTTGAATATAATGTGCAATGTTCCCAATGCATTTGTGTGTATTGCAGTAAAAGTTATTATAAAGATTTTGAGCTTTACTTGCTTTTTTTACTTGGCTGTCAGCTGAGACAAACTTGATCATAAATCTCTCAACATCACTTCATTATAGTCTGATAAACCACGCTATTTACTTCTAACAAATATATTCCTATTTTTTATTCATTTAATTTCTCTTTTTAATACGGAATACTACTTTATTGTCTTTAATGTGGGACGATTCTCTATAATATGCAATGCTTGGTAATCCTCAGCTGTGCAAAGTAATGATGGAATAGAAAAACAGTTGTATATGGAGCCTATATACATACAGAAGCAGAAACTGTACAACAAGTATTACTACTACACCCTAATATGCATAGGAAGAAAGTTTGCAATAAACATGATAAATAACAGTTCAGGAACAGGGAAAATAATGCGGTGTATAAATGTTTAGGTGTAATATCCTCGCTCCAGTGCAGCAGGTGGGAGTAACTGTTCAGCTCGCTCGAAACCCTCCAGATAAACCCACGAAGAAGAAGAAACCGAAAACGGAAGTAACCGCGGAAAACACGCAGATATCAAGAGAAAGCGTTGATCGTTGGATTTGATCCATGCCATGTCTTAAAAAATATTTTTATAGGTATAACTTTAGCACAGACCAGACTAATTTTAACACTCGCGGACATTGTTTATTTATATTTAATCCAATCCGTCTGAGATATATGATAATTCATTGTTGACAAGCTACAGGCCTAAAGCACAGAAAAATGTCGTTTCAAATACTTACAAATCATCGTCTTAGTGGACAAGACTGCAAGTAAGTTTTCAAAAAGGGTTTATTGTAAACGAATGTGTTTCTGGAGGTTTCTCTGTATTTCTGCTTCTGTTGTATGCTGTTGTTTTTGTGAAGCGAAATCGAAAGTATTTCTCTTTAAGATCATTTGGTTATTCTACACGGCAGTGCATTTGTTTGTAACTCTCTTTATTTCTATAGTGTTTTGTGTTGCTGTTGCTGCTAACTCTATGTATTGATTCATCTCCAGGTCGTACTGAACAGCAGATTCAATGACAGTTTAGCTGCAGTATGTCAGAGAAGAGAGGAAAGATGAGTCTCTCAGAGAAACAGAGGTAAGACTGAGTCTGTTTCAGAGAATCATTTTAAACACGGCTGGAGTTTCAGATGTTTGCTGTAAAAAAACAAAACCTTAACTAACTTTGTTTTGTATTAACAAATGCTTTGCAGAACTTCAGCGCTTCATAACTTCCTAATTAGAAATATTTAAAAGTAGCCAATATGATAAATATCTGAGAACTGAAAATCAATCATTTATAATCTTAACACAGTTTACAGTCGCTCTTCAGCACTGGATATGTAGATACTTATTCCAGATCAGATTTTGGTTTTAGGTCATACATTTATTGTCAGACACAAAAAAGGACTGCACTCTTAATTTAAAGGGTTCATGTGATGCTTTTAATGTTTTAATTTTCCTTTAGTGTGTAATGTATCTGTTTGTATAAGATCTTCAAAGGTCATAGTCTCCTGTAAAGTGATTTATTCTGTCTAACAGACAACACGGATCCAGAAATGCATAAAATGCATTGATTAATGTCCAGATATTAATCTCACAAATGTCTGCATCACGATGTGAAATATTAGCGTAATGCTGTCCAAAGGTAAACACAGAGAGAAGACGATGCTTCAGTGAGTTGTAGTGTTGTCGTCATGTTGTGTAGACGCTGTGTGTTCCCCTCCGGGAACATCGAGCTGCGTCGAAACGCTAGGGGAACGTCATCAGCGTTGTCCAGCTCTGAATCATATGTGTAATCAGTCAAAATTGACGGCCAGACGTCAGGTGCGGTGACGTCATGACCAGGATGCTTAAAAGCACGTGATGTGCAGCCGGCGCCAGCTTTTTTGTCATTCAGCAAAGCTCTCTGGGTGTGTCAGTCGAATGTGTTCTGTGAGTCTGTTACTATCAAGATAGGAAATAAGAAAGTTTATTCTTAAAAGATAGGCAAAGAAAGACTAGAAGCAGACATATCAAAGGCCAATGAGAAAGTAGATCACGTTACAGAGTGTGTGTTCCTCTCTGACTGGAGGCGAAAACTCTCTTTGAGGAGGGAGTTTTTCGCCTGCGCCCTCGAGCACCTGCCACGCTGCCGCTGAGGCGGAGCAGTGGCTGTGCTCAGAGATGGATTAGATGGAAAGATTAAGGACGGGGATCCCTATCTTCCTTTCCCATCAGATCCAGCGTCCGCTGCAATGCATTGTGCTCCCTCCGAGCACGCTCCGAGGAGTGTGTCCGCGCCTATGATCTCCCAGTCCCGCTGCTGCTGAGGCACCGGTGAGTGAGATCACGGGATCGCATATAGATCTGGCGGACGGGTTGGAGACGGGTTCGCCTATTTCCACCTGTATTCCCCAGGTCTAGCGCTCTCCCGGGCGGAAGCCTAAGCTGTAGTTCTTCCCCTGAGTGAGAGTGCGCTAATCTGCAGCAGTTCTCTCCAAGAAGATTTATTTGTTTTGTTCCTGCTCGCAGTGCCTCATTTATGCACTTTCAGACCGTGTTTACTTGTCTGGTGTTTGACTGCATTTAATTTTGAATAATTAACTATGCATTTTATCTGACTATGAAAGTTAGATATATATTTATACATATATATATATATATATATATATATATATATATATATGTATATATATACAATTATATATTGTATATGACATACAAGAGCCTCTTGGGATTCTTCTCAAGTGAGAGCACAATGTTTACCTCTCTTCCTCCAAGGAGGTTGAGGTGGTCAGCTTGGGCTGCTGGGCAGAGCAGCCCATATTGTGTTCCAGCTCCTTATTCGGGGAATGTCACTTCTCGTACTCGCCAGAATCGGAGTCAGAGTGACGCGCCCGGGCCGAAGATGGATCTGCGGATCGATAGTCTTCGGCCAGAACGCCCTGATGCCATGGTCCAGGGCCTTGAGGGCCGGCCCCTCTGGGGAAGAGTAGTGTACACCGCATTACACGGTGCCCGTCTCTCCTCAGTGCCCTCAGGAGATCAGTCTGCTAACCCTGCCAGTGTTCTAGGGCACAGCGGTCTCCAGCGAGCGCTTCTCTCAGTCTCTTCCGCCCAGAAATGTAGCGGAGATGGGAGGCTCGCCACCCCTTCGGGGGTCTCTAGAGCAGCTAGATCGGCCGTCCCCTGCCGGTCCTCCGTTCCAGGGCACCGAGCTAGCCGCTCTAAGTACACCAGAGGCCAGTCTCAAGAGACTGGTTCCCTTAGTAAGTCACCTGGCAGTGTGGGAGCCCTTGCCAAGCGTGTCTTATTGGGATCTGCCTGAGCAGACTCTGGTTCCTAGTCTTCCTTAGAGATGACGTAGGTCTGAAGACCGTCATTTCCAATAGGAGGCTTCTGAGGCAGTCCTGATGCCAAAGCCCAGGACTGGTGAGGGCAGGCCCCTCTGGGGAAGAGCGGTGTACACCGCATTACACGGTGCCCGTCTCTCCTCAGTGCCCTCAGGAGATCAGTCTGCTAACCCTGCCAGTGTTCCAGGGCGCAGCGGTCTCCAGCGGCGTTCTCTCAGTCTCTTCCGCCCAGAAATGTAGCGGAGCTGGGAAGCTCGCCACCCCTTCGGGGGTCTCTAGAGCAGCTAGATCGGCCGTCCCCTGCCGGTCCTCCGTTCCAGGGCACCGAGCTAGCCGCTCTAAGTACACGGGTCTGAGGACCGTCGTTTCCTTAGGAGACTTCTAAGGCAGTCCTGATGCTACATTCCAGGACTTATGAGGGCAGGCCCCTCTGGGGAAGAGCGGTTTACACCGCATTACACGGTGCCCGTCTCTCCTCAGTGCCCTCAGGAGATCAGTCTGCTAACCCTGCCAGTGTTCCAGGGCGCAGCGGTCTCCAGCGAGCGTTTCTCTCAGTCTCTTCCGCCCAGAAATGTAGCGGAGCTGGGAGGCTCGCCACCCCTTCGGGGGTCTCTAGAGCAGCTAGATCGGCCGTCCCCTGCCGGTCCTCCGTTCCAGGGCACCGAGCTAGCCGCTCTAAGTACACCAGAGGCCAGTCTCAAGAGACTGGTTCCCTTAGTAAGTCATCTGGCGGTGTGGGAGCCCTTGCCAAGCGTGTCTTATTGGGTCCTGCCTGAGCAGACTCTGGTTCCTTAGTCTTCCTAGAGATGGCCGGGTCTGAGAACCGTCGTTTCCAATAGGAGACTTCTAAGGCAGTCCTGATGCTACATCCCCGGACTTATGAGGGCAGGCCCTCTGGGGAAGAGCGGTTTACACCGCATTACGGTGCCCATTTCTCCTCAGTGCCCTCAGGAGATCAGTCTGCTAACCCTGCCAGTGTTCCAGGGCGCAGCGGTTTCCAGCGGCCTTCTCTCAGTCTCTTCCGCCCAGAAATGTAGCGGAGCTGGGAGGCTCGCCACCTTCGGGGTCCCTAGAGCAGCTAGATCGGTCGTCCCCTGCCGGTCCTCCGCTCCAGGGCACCGAGCTAGCCGCCTAAGTACACCAGAGACCAGTCTCGAGAGACTGGTTCCCTTAGTAGACTATTCGGCAGTGTGGAACTGCTGCCAAATGTGTCTCGATGGGTCACGCACACTGTAGACAAGGCTATGTGGCTCTGCCGCAGCCTTTCTCACGGGCGAGCAGGCTCTGGTAATGGAACAAGAAGTGAGCACTCTCCTGAGGGAGGAGACCATCGAGGTGGTCCCTGCTCTAGACAAAGAGTCCAGGTTCTACAGCCGTATTTCATTGTTCGGGAAAGGGGTTGCGTCCATCTTAGATCTAAGCTAACTGAACCGCTCAGTCACACGACTGAAGTTCAGAAAGCTCTCTTCAAGCACGTGTCTCTCACCAGATCCGAGGACTGGTGGTCACGAGCGATCTAAAGATGCATACTCCTTCCCCATCACAGGAAGTTCCTGAAATGTGCTTTGGGGGCAAAGCGTATTAATATCGGGTTCTTCCCTTCGTAAAGGATAGGAGCAGCCATCCTGTCGAGGCAGACATCCAGCTCCGCTAAGGGGCTGGATGCTATGGTACAATCGTGGCTGAGGCTTCGTCTGTACGCCTCCCTGATCGCTCAGCTCCTGGGAGTTCTAGAGAGTGTGCATGGACGGGTCCTTCTATTGAAAAACCCTGTTCTGGCCGGGCCGAGTATAGTCTCTGACCCGATTTCTCCTCGACGGCTCTCCATGGGGATTCCGTCAGGAGGGATCTCCTCTCACTGGCAGCGGGCATGATCTTTCACCCCGCTCGGAGTTGTGGAAACTATGGGTGTGGCTCGAGGGGCACAACTCATAGCCTCTGGTCTCTCAACTGAGGTTGCTGAGACCATCCTCCAATCTAGAGCTCCCTCAATAAGGAAACCGTCGCCCTGAAGTTGAGACTCCGGGTGCGGAGACCGCCAGCTTGATCCAGTTAACTGCCTGCTGGGACAGTGCTGGAGCTCGCAGCCTCTCGCAGAGTTAGCCCACTCCACCCTGAAGGTCTACGTGGCGGCTATAGCACCTACCACGCCCCTCTTGGTGGCCTTTCAATAGGCAAACTCTCTTTTATACGTTTCCTCCGGTGGAGGCCAGGGTGCTTATGCTAAGTAGTGGATCTGGATGCTCTCCTATGACCTCGAGTCCTCTGATCTCCCCTCGCCTTTGGGAATCAAGGCTCACTCTACTTAAGGTATGGCGGCCTCCAAGGCCTAACTTTCCAGGTTCTATGACCTGGCTCTGCGAGCCACCCCTGGCTTGTCTTTTCCCTTGCCATAGCTGTGCATTCCACACACTAAGCAGGGATTTGCAAGTATGGCGGCGTGGATATCTCGTTCCCCTAGCGTTTCGACGCAGCTCGATGTTCCCGGAGGGAACGTCCCAGGTTACGTGTATGGAACCCTGGTTCCCGAGGAACGAGGCGGCTGCATCGCAGGGCCATACTTCGCATCCCTACTAGAGCTATGCTTCATTCCTGGAAGCTGGCGCCGGCTGCACATCACGTGCTTTTAAGCATCCTGGTCATGACGTCACCGCACCTGGCGTCTGGCCGTCAGTTTTGACTGATTACACATATGATTCAGAGCTGGACAACGCTGATGGCGCCTCTAGCGTCGACGCAGCGCCTGCTCCTCGGGGAACCAGGGTTACATACGTAACCTGGGACGTTTGGATGCGAAAGCAAACCTGATTTGTTTGGGATCAGTGGTTAACATTGATTTATAATGCTGTTCCTGAGACGTACAACCCAAAGTTTAGCTTGTGTACAGCACACTTTATGAGCTGCAGTGCATTTTCTCCCAGCTTCATGTGAACAACATCAGCTATACACACATAAATACTGTAAACCACACATAAATACTGTAAACCACACCTAAATAAACTGTAAACCACACCTATATTACTGTATTTTATGTTGGCACTTCAGAACATAAGCTTATTACAGTGAAGAAGAAAAATTATAACTTTATGAGTTTTGTATCTGAAAGTTAAGAGAGTTGTAAAATAAAAGCTTATCTCTGTGAAACGTTCAGCTCAGACTCGGACTCGAGGTCAAACAGATACGGTAATTATTACAACTACATTGTTACTGTTATTGTTACACCCAATAAACAAAGTGATGAACTTTTAACATAGCATCATATAGTCCCTTTAATTGAAGTATGATAACAGAACTGTGTAGCGCTAACATTTCTTCTGTTTTAGTCAAAATAAATATCTTTAATTAGATCAGTGAAATATTTGTAAAAATGTATGTATTCTCATGTTTTAAGTACTTTACAGAAATTGTTAAACAAATGTAAGTCTGTAAACAAGAATGATTGCTATCTTTAAAACTCTGCAAACGTTTCTGTGAAGGACAAGAGAGAATGTGTGTCAATATAAAACACAGATGAAGTGAAGTTTCTCTTCTCTCTTTGTGTCATTAGTGTAAGATCAGGATCACATGTGTCTGTGAAGAGTGACCGGTCAAAGAATGGTGGCATACCGAACTTCAGTGAGAAAACAACATCTATCAAAAAGTATTTATTATCTTTTTACATTATAATATTGTGTTGGCTTATTTCTCCACTAAGATGCTTGTGATAGAATTTAATGAAATAAAACAATAAATCACTGATTTTCTCTTTATTGAACTCAGTCTGGAGCTTCTTTCCAGTAACACAATAACACAAGCAGCCACAAGGGGTTATAAATTAACCATGAAAACAGATTATGCAGCCAAACACGAATGACTTTCCATATATCCATAGTCATAGATGGACAAATGCATGTCTATACTGTGCTTAATTACCATCCTCAACAGTAAAGCTCTTTAAATGAGACTGAATCAGCTCCTGTAGTGAAGTGTTTTGTTCTTTGTGTCATTAGTGTAACATCAGGATCACATGTGTCCAGCTCGGTGTCTGTGAAGAGTGACTGTTCAAAGGGTAGAGTACCAAACTTCAGCGGAGAACCATCACGAACCAAACGGTATTTAATGTGTTTCTTATTTGTGTTTACACAGACTGTGTCAGAAAGTCTATCAGTGAATAATTATCATAAAACCTATAGTTCATAAATTGCTAAAATTGTTTACAAGATATTTTGGTAATTTCTTCTAAAAATGCAGTATTTTGATTTATTTTATTACTATCAGGCTTCATTATGAAACATTAGATCCAGATTTACAGACTCACAGGAACCACAATAACTTTACAGACAGTCTCCTGCAGATCTTCCAGGTAATAAAACACATTTCAAAGAAGATTTAATAATTAAAATAAACAAATATAATATTAAATAAGAGTTTTACAGAACTTTTATTTCAATTTTTTACTTAAGAACCCACAAAATAAGTATGAAAACCTATTTGTATTAATATTTACTGCAAATTAACATTCGTCTCAACTTGACTTTTTAAACATGTTTTAAATTACTGAATAAATAATTTTGACCAAATATAGATGAATATTTTTTCTGTCATTCATTTTTGTCTTGCTTTATAGGATCTTGAGAGCAAAATAATCAAATTTCTAAAGAAAGAACTGGAAAAGTTTAAGAAAATATTACAAAAAGAGGACTTGCAATACTTTGTGAAGGACTTTATTGAGAATAAATGCAGCATGAAAGAAGCAGCTCTCGATCTCACGCTCTACTTTCTGAGAGATATGAAGCAAGATGAAGCTGCTGATACTCTAGAAGGTAAGAGACTCATGATCGTCTGTCACATTGTCACTTATTAATGTAGGAGAGAAAATAAGATTAATAATATCTGTATTTTTGTTTCTGTTTAGATGAGCTGGTCTTCATTCATCAGCTAAAATGTAGCCTAAAGAAGAAGTATCAATGTGTGTCTGAAGGAATTGCAAAGCAAGGTGACTCCACTCTTCTGAATAACATCTACACAGATCTCTATATCACTCAGGGTTGTAGTGAACAGGTCAATACTGAACATGAGGTAAGACAGATTGAAGTTACTTCCAGACGTCACAAATCGCAGGAGAAACAGGTTGAGTGCAAAAATGTGTTTGAAGCATCTGAACAAGACAAGCAGATCAGGACTGTACTGACAAAAGGAGTTGCTGGCATCGGAAAATCAGTCTCTGTGCAGAAGTTTGTTCTGGATTGGGCCGAAGGAAAAGAAAATCAAGATATCAGCTTCATATTTCCTCTTCCATTCAGAGAGATGAACTTAAAGGAGCAAGAAAAACTAAGTTTGATGGACCTTATAACTCAGTTTTTCCCAGAGACAAAAGGACTGAACCTTACGAGAAGAAATCAATTCAAAGTCTTGTTCATTCTTGATGGATTGGATGAATATCGACTTCCTCTAAACTTTAAGGATAACGAGACGTTCATCACCAGCTTCTCTGGATGTTCTCCTAACGAACCTCATCAAGGGAAATCTGCTTCCTTCTGCTCTCCTCTGGATCACCACCAGACCAGCAGCTGCCAGTAAGATGCCTCCTGACTGTATCGACCGGCTGACAGAGATACGAGGATTCAATGATGCACAAAAAGAGGAGTACTTCAGAAAAAGATTAATGGACGAGAATCAGGCCAAAGAAATCATTGCTCATGTTAAACAATCAAAGAGTCTCTTCATCATGTGCCACATTCCAGTCTTCTGCTGGATTTCAGCCACTGTTCTCCAGAACATTTTAGAGGAGAAAATAAATAAAGTTGTGAAAAATAATCAGGCTGATGATGCCTCCAAAACAAAAACTGAAGACACTCCTAAGACTCTGACACAAATGTACACACACTTTCTCAGATTTCAGATCCAGCAGAGCAGACGAAAGTATGATGGAGAATACACACCAGATGTTTCCTGGGATAAAGATGCCATCTTTTCACTCGGGAAACTGGCATTTGATCAGCTGGAAAGAAACAATGTGATCTTCTATGACACAGATCTGGAAGCCTGTGGTATTGACGTCTATAAGGCATCAGTGTACTCAGGCATGTGTACCCAGATCTTTAAGGAAGAAACAGGGATCGTTCTTGGTACCATGTACTGCTTCGTTCACTTGAGCATTCAAGAGTTTATTGCAGCACTTTATGCACATCTGTTCCTAGACATCAACAATAAATATGTATTTGATCAAGACTCTACAGAACTGGAAAATAAAAGTGAAACCATGATTAATTTGCTCAAGACTGCAGTGGACAAGGCACTAGAGAGTGAGAATGGACACCTGGATCTTTTTCTCCGATTCCTCCTTGGTTTGTCACTCCAGTCCGATCAGGGACTCTTACAGGGTTTGTTGACACAGAAGAATGGAAATGACCAGAGCAAAAAGGAAATAGTTCAGTACATCAAGCGGAAATTAGAGGATAATCTGTCTCCAGAGAGATCAATCAATCTGTTCTACTGTCTGAATGAACTGAACGATCAAACTCTGGTGAAAGACATTCAGACCCAGCTTAGCAAAGGAAGTCTCTCATCTGCTGATCTTTCTCCTGCTCAGTGGTCTGCTTTGGTCTTTGTGTTGTTGACATCAGAGAAGGAGCTGGAGGAGTTTGAGCTTCAGAAATTCAAGAAATCAGACGAGTGTCTCATTAGATTATCAGCAGTCATCAAAACCTCCAAAAGAGCACTGTAAGTTATTTAAAGTATTTTATCATGTTTTGTTCTCATCTTAAAATTGTATTAATCTACATTTATACAAAGCTGTGTTGGACACCCCTGATCTTCAGTGATTATTAACCATATACCAATTATAAGTATATCTCTTTTTTTAGGGTTAAATCATAACACATTTTGTTTAACTTTTTTATTAAAAAGTTGCCATCCTTTGGAATTGAAGTGCAATGCTATTTTATTAGATTTTATATATACATTTCTATTTTCAGCAAAACAAGCTGTTTAGTTAGGTGCAGAAGAAGCACTTCATGTTATTATAAAACATATTGTTACATAGTTATTTTTACTTCAATATGCAGTTCATCTTCTTAAACTTCTGCTAAAAAGGAGATATACTCTTGCATAACCTCAATGCATGAATTATTAACCTCCATATTCTCCACCTCAAGACACTCAAGATAATAGAGCAGCACTTTTAAATGTATAATTCTTTGCCATTAATGATATAAACCTATTATTAATTTAAATATTTTAAGTTTAATTCATGTATGCTAGTTTGTTTTATCTAGGAAATTTGAATCAATACAATTCTAATATATATGCAGTATATTTACTGTTCATGTACCAATAATTGGTATAAATTTTATATTTGTATTTAACAAATATATTACATGCATCTAACTCTGTGATTTGATTTATTTCTCTTGTAGGCTAAATGATTGTGGCTTAACAGACAAAAGCTGTCCGGCTCTGGCTACAGTTCTTGGATCAGATACAAATCTGAAAGAGCTGAACATGAATAATAATAAAATACATGATTCAGGAATTAAGCTGCTCTGCACTGGACTGAAGAATAGAAATTGCAAATTAGAGATACTGAGGTAAGTTTTGTGACAATCCATAGTGTTTGGTTAGAATTCAGATCCATCTGTTAACATGGACCTAGATAATTTGCCACAGAATTGAGGACAGAACTGCTTCAGCTCAGTGAAATTTGTAGACTATAATTCCAGTATGAACTCTACATTCCAGGTTCTACCACAGCATTTCAATGTGCTTTACAAGTGGACTCATGTTAGGCCATTCCATAACTTAAATTTTCTTGTTTTTCAACCATTTTTATGTTTTGTTTGTTGTGGATCATTTAGATGAAAGCTCCGGCTGGCGAAGGTCAGGCAGTCTCTCTCTCTCAGTCTTGGGGAAGGGCTCATGCTCGTGTAGGTCCAGACCAACACACTCCTCCAGGATTGTGGGTGCCTTTTATCCGGTCTCTCCGACAATCACTGGAATTAGACACAGGTGTTAATCATCATTCACTTGCCTTCCGTTCCACCGCTCGTCTCAGAACCCGCTCTCCCCTTAGCTCGTGTCGCTTTCCCACGCCCCCCTCGCCACATACCCCCACCGCCCGTCTCAGGCCGGGGAGCCCTCCCGCCTGCAGCCCCCCCCCCATTCCTAGAGAGGAAGTCGGCTACAGCCATCTGCACCCCCGGCCTGTGTACCACCTTGAATTTAAAAGGCTGTAAATCTAGATACCAACGGGTGATCCGCGCGTTGGTATCCTTCATGCGGTGGAGCCACTGGAGGGGCGCGTGGTCCGAACAGAGGGTGAACTCCCGGCCCAGGAGGTAATAGCGGAGGGTGAGGACGGCCCACCGGATTGCCAAGCATTCCTTCTCCACGTTGTTGTACCTAGTCTATCTCTTTGAGAGCTTCCGACTCAGGTACAGCACCGGCCACTCCTCTCCCCCGACCACCTGGGCCAGGACGGCGCCCAGCCCCCTGTCCGACGCGTCCGTCTGTAATAAAAAGGGGAGATCAAAGTTAGGAGAGTGCAGGAGCGGCCCGCCGCACAGGGCCGCCTTCACCTTGGTTAGGGCCTGTTGGCACAGCTCCGTCCACTGGACCGGGTCGGGTGCTTCCTTTTTAGTGAGATCAGTCAGCGGGCTGGTGAGGTCCGCAAAATGAGGAATAACCCTCCTATAATATCCCGCCAGCCCCAGGAACTGTCTCACCTCCTTTTTGGTCTTGGGACTTGGGCAGGCCGCAACTGCAGCCGTCTTGTCAATTTGGGGACGCACCTGCCCATGACCCAAGTGGAAGCCCAGATACCGTACCTTCACCCGCCCAATTGCACACTTCCGCGGGTTGGCCGTGAGCCCAGCCACCCTCAGCGACCTCAGGACCGCGCAGAGATTTTCCATATGCCGCTGCCAATCATTACTATGGATGATGATGTCATCCAGATAGGCAGCGGCGTACGCGCTGTGTGGTCGGAGGACTTTGTCCATGAGGCGCTGAAAGGTGGCGGGAGCCCCAAACAAACCGAACGGCAGCGTTACGAATTGGTGTAATCCGAACGGCGTGGTGAAGGCTGTCTTTTCTTTGGATAGTGGCGATAAGGGGATCTGCCAATACCCTTTCGTTAAATCCAGTGTCGAATAAAAGCACGCCGCACCTAACCGATCAAGCAACTCGTCAACTCGGGGCAGTGGATAAGCGTCGAATTTCGACACAGCATTCACCTTCCTGTAGTCGACACAGAAGCGGACCGAGCCGTCCGTTTTAGGAACTAACACTATCGGGCTCGCCCAGTCGCTATGCGACTCTTCTATTACGCCCAAGTCTAGCATGGCCTTTAATTCTTCCCGAACTACGTTTTTCTTGTGTTCGGGAAAGCGATCCCACCTCCCGGCGCGTTTCGATGGTGCTGCACGAGGTCCGTGCACAACTTGGCTAAGTCAGCGAGTTGCAGCGGTGAGAGGTGATCTCCCCCGGAGACCAGAGCCAGCGGATTGTGTTTGGGTGCCGCCTCTGGTCCGAGATCATCCTCGGTCGAAACGACCGCTGCTAATCCCACTAACGTCCCCTCATTCCAGCGTTTTAAAAGGTTGAGGTGGTAAATCTGACATGCACCACCCCTATCCGTGCTTTTGACCTCGTAATCGAGCTCCCCAACCCGCCGTGTGACCACGAAGGGTCCTTGCCACTTTGCGAGTAATTTTGAAGTAGACGTTGGAAGTGAAGGATCACAAATGTTATTCTATGTTTGATTTGAATTCACGTCCTGACTAAGAGGTGTCGGGCAAGGCAAAGGTGCTTGAGATTGTTTCCTGACCATTTGGGCTTGGGACAGCTGTGCCTTTTGTCAATGAGATCAATGACTACTGAGAGATTGAACCTTTATTCTGCAAATGACTTTGTCCTGGCCAGATGTGGATTCGTTAGGTTTATTGCCCTCAGCTTTGATGTTTTGTCTCAACCTAAAAAAGTCCCTCCTCCAATCCTGACTATAAAGATACCCTGTAAAAATGACTTAAGATGAGATTTCGATGACTGCAGCCTACCATCACACTGGGGTTTTTTCAATAAAGAATCCTACGATCGAATCCGAAGTCTCCTGGTCTTCTCTTCTGAGTTTCTACACTTTAGAAGAACAGAGATTTCAACAGAAGTAACACAAGTACCTTCTCCCCCGGCGTGAATTGTCGCAGCCGCATTCCCCTGTTGTACAGCCGCCTTTGTTTGTCTTGAGCCTGTAGCAAATTCTCCATAGAGAGCCGCCCCAATGTGTGGAGTTTTGCTCGGAGGTCCATGACATACTGAATTTCGCTACGGCTGTTTGAAGGTCCCTCCTCCCATGACTCCTTAATGACGTCAAGCACCCCCCGGGGCTGGCGACCATACAGGAGCTCGAATGGGGAAAACCCAGTGGAGGCTTGTGGGACTTCCCGCACCGCGAACAAGAGGGGCTCGAGCCATTTGTCCCAATTTTTGGCGTCTTCTTTCACAAACTTACGAACCATGAATTTCAACGTGCGATTAAACCGTTCCACCAAGCCGTCCGTTTGTGGGTGATAGACGCTGGTGTGAATCGATTTAATGCCCAAAAGCTCATACAGTCCGCTTAGCGTGCGTGACATAAACGCCGTGCCCTGATCCTTGAGAATCTCTTTCGGGATTCCCACCCGGGAGATAATTCGAAACAGTGCCTCTGCCACGCTCTTCGCAGAGATAGTGCGCAGCGGCACTGCTTCCGGATATCGCGTTGCATAGTCCACCAGAACTAAAGCGAAGCGATATCCCCGTGCGGAACGCTCTAATGGCCCGATGAGGTCCATACCAATTCTCTCGAAGGGGACCTCTTGGGGCGCTTTGGCGGTGGCCGGCGGATTTACCAACTGACATTCACGACACGCCGCACACCACCGGCGAACGTTCTCGTGAATGCCCGGCCAAAAGAATCGGGCCAGGAGACGTTCACGTGTCTTTGCCTCCCCCAAGTGGCCTGCCATGGGAGTACAGTGCGCCGCCTGGAAAAGCATTTCCCGACGGCTCTTGGGGATTAATAATTGGGTTGATATCTCCTTTGACTGCGCATCTTGGGTTACCCGATACAACCTCTCCTTTATATGGGAAGAATAGGGGAAGGAGAGGGGTACTTCGGGCTGGAGAAGCCGTCCGTCAATGGAGCGGACGCGATCATACGCGTTTTTGAGCATCTCGTCCCGCGACTGCTCCAGAGGAAAGTCATCCAGCTCAGGAGGTCTCATCACCTCCATGGCTGTCGTTTCCTCCGAGGCAAGTTGTGAGGGGACCGCTACCGCTTCCTCCTTGCCCCGCCCCATCTGCCAAGAAACATCCGCACATATTATCCCCAACAATTGCGTGAAAGCTGGCCAATCGGTACCCAAAATCAGCGGATGCTTGAGGTGGGAATTAACCGCCACCTCCACTCTATGCATTTTTCCCCAAAATTTAATCGATACAGGCACTAAGGGGTAGTCCACCACCTCCCCGTGCACACACCGCACCTTAACCTTGCGGCTCGTATCCAATGCCCTCTGTTGCATCAGGATTTGATGGATGGAGGTTTGGTTACAGCCGGAATCCACCAAAGCCTGATATGTACCCCCCTTAATACTCACAGGTATTTGGTAATGCCCGGCTTGATCGGGGGCAGCCCCCGGGGAGTCGGGGACCCGGATCAGCAGTCCCACCTCCATCATGGGACAGTGGTCCTGGAAATGCCCGGGGTCCCCGCATCTCCAGCAGACCGGCCCAGGCCTTACCGCCGCCCCAGCGGCAGGAGGAAGGGCAACTGATTGCCGGAGAGAGAAGGAAGATGGTGGTGCGGCGGGCTCTGCTCCCCCCCTCCCCGGGGGTATCTTTCCCCCTGGCCGTTACCACCCCGTTGAGAGGCTCGAGGGGCCGCCAGAATCCGCGACCTAGGAGCCGGGCGTGAGAGAGAGGGGAGAGAAGGGGGAGATGGGGAGAGAGAGAGATTAGAGAGGGGCTCGCCCACCCTGGGGCATGCCACCAGATGGTCCTCCGCCAGCTGGATGGCCTGCATCAGCGACGTCGCGCGGTAGCACTGGACCCACTCGGTGGTTCGACGGGGCAGCCGAGCGATGAACTGTTCCAGCACCACCAGATCGATGACTCCCTCGACGTCGCGGGGCTCGGCTATGAGCCACTTGCGGCACGCGTCCCGGAGCTGTTGGGCCAACACAAATGGTCGGCCGTTGTCCCCTAGCTCAACGGATCGGAAGCGTTGGCGATGTTGCTCGGGGCTCCGGCCGACGCGTTGCAGGATGGCCCGCTTGAGATCGTCATAGGCCAGGAGGTTCGCGACAGGTAGCTTTTGGGCTGCCACCTGCGCTTCCCCCGTCAGCAGCGGGATCAGGCGCACCGACCAATTGGCGCGCGCCCAGCCGCACGCCTCCGCTGTCTTCTCGAAAAGGTCCACAAAAGCCTCCGGGTCGTCGTGTGGACCCATCTTCATCAGCGGGACGTGGGCGATCGGTGGGGCTGCGACGGGGTTATCCTCCCGGCCAAGCAAGCTCCGGATGGCCCGCCGGTCTTCATCCTGCGCCTGGACCACGAGCCGGAAGCGATCCTCCTGCTCCAGCTTCATGTCCATCAGCGCCTGATGTTGAGCTTGGTGAAGACCAGCGAGCGACTTTACTAGCTCCGCAAGTGGCATTGGCTGGGCGGGTTGCATGGTGGCATGCCGGCTTCCTCGTCCCGGGTTTTCGGCACCAGTGTAGCAAGGTTCGGGTCAGTAGGGAAGGAAGACGAGGAAGTCAGGGGTGACGAGTCAACGGTCTGTTTATTTAACAGTGTCCCAAATAATAAAACTGATAATAATAATAATAATCGCCAGCTCCGGCTGGCGAAGGTCAGGCAGTCTCTCTCTCTCAGTCTTGGGGAAGGGCTCGTGCTCATGTAGGTCCAGACCAACACACTCCTCCAGGATTGTGGGTGCCTTTACTGGATTACAATTACTGGAATTAGACACAGGTGTTAATCATCATTCACTTGCCTTCCTTTCCACCGCTCGTCTCAGAACCCGCTCTCCCCTTAGCTCATGTCGCTTTCCCACACCTCCCTCGCCACAAGTATGTTGACCTGTTACTGTCAGGAGTCCAGGCCTGGCGTCCTCCCTCTCTCTGCCAGAGGTGCCACCTCCCTTCCTCCTGGACTCATCACTTCACTCCACACACCTGTACACCTGCTCATCACTTCACTCCACACACCTGTGCACCCACTCATCACTTCACTCCACACACCTGTACACCTACTCATCACTTAACTCCACACACCTGTGCACCTACTCATCACTCTCAGCTGTTCCCAATGTGTGGACTATTTATGCACCTCAGCCCCGTCCCTCTGCCTGCCGAGATTACATTTACCAGCACTCACATGTGCATGTTTGTATTTCACTGTGTTTATTATCTGACCGATTAAATTCGGTTTCGTGCACTCGGGACACCAGCACTACGTTGCCGTCTGGGGTGTCCCGTTCTTGATTATTGTTTTGTTTTTGCCTGTTGGCTTTTGATTTAATAAAGTAAAGAAGCTTACCTGCATTTGGACCCAGATCTCCATTTTTCCACGGGCTTCCACGCCGTGTCGTGACAGAATCTCGGCAGAAAAGCATGGGTCCAGCAGGTAAGCTGATCAACATCGGTCAGGGAGATGGGAGCATTGAGGAGTACGCTGGGCGCTTTTGGGAAGTCGCTCGGTGATCGGCGAATGAGAAGACCTTACTCCTGGTCTTCTTCTGGGGGGGGGCTAGCTGAGCCTCTCAGAGCCAGAATGCCGTACTGGAACCCCGAGGAGTCGCTGGAGGGCTACCTTAATCTGGCTCTTCGTCTGAGCGGCTCAGCCTTCAGGGTGGAGTCAGCTGCGGAGCCCGCTCGCGATTTTCTCCCAGGCGGCGGCGTCCACCCCCACAGCTCTCGAAGTGGCGGTGCCCGCACACACAGCTCCCGAAGCTCCAGGCACGGCGATACCCGCCCATACAGCTCCCGAAGCAGCGGTGCCTGCCGACACAGCTCACGAAGCTTCCGAAGTGGCGGTGCCCGCCCCCACAGCTCCCAACGCGGCGATGCCCGCCCACACAGCTCCCAAAGCGGTGGTGCCCGCCCACACAGCTCACAAAGCTCCCTGCGCGGCGATGCCCACCCACACAGCTCCCGAAGCAGCGGTGCCCGCCGACACAGCTCACGAAGCTTCCGAAGCGGCGATGCCCGCCCACACAGCCCCCGAAGCGGCGGTTTCCGCCCCCACACGTGAGTCCACAGAGTCCGCTCCAGAGCCTGCTCCGTTCCAGGAGCCGACAGAGTCCGCTCCAGAGCCTGCTCCACCCCGGGAGCCAAAAGAGTCTGCTCTAGAGCGCCCCCTAGCGTCCACGCCCCCAGAGGCGGTTATTCTGCCGCCTCGCTCTCGTCGTCGGAGGAGGAGGATAAGAGCTCCCTCAGTCCCACATGGCCTGGGGGCCATCCAGGAGCTCGCTTTCGGCCAGGAGGCCATTCCAGAGCCCTCTGCTGGCCAGAAGGCCCTGCCGGCGCCGCCCAAGCGCCTCGCCCTGCTGGCGCCGCCCGAAGTCCTCGCTCCTGTCCTGCTGGGGCAACCCTGGCTGCCAGCCAAGCAACTGGCTCCGCCCTGGCCTCCTGACTGGCTAGAACCTCCCTGGTCAGTCCCCCCGGCCCCGCCCCGGCCTCCTGCTCTGGGTGCCCCGCCCTGGCACCCCTGGCTGCCTTTTCCTCAGGGCCCTCTTCCACTACATGGGCCTGGCACCCCCATCCCTCCCCCTACTCCGCCCAAAACAGGAGTTACTGGTTCATACATGCGGGTGCCAGAGAGTAGTCTAGCAGCTGTGTTTTGCACTAGCTGTAGATGAGAGACGGAAGACTGAGAAACACCATAATAAAGTGAATTACAATAGTCTAAACGAGTTATTACAAAAGCACATACTACCGTTTGAAGTTACTCTGTGATAAAGGTTTTACTGTAGAAAGTTGACGGAGATGAAAACCCGGGTTAAAGTTTTGAGTTCTGAAACTTACAGGACGTTTTTATAGTATGTTGACCTGTTACATGTCAAAAGATCAAGAGACATTTAATTTCTCAGTTCATGACCCCTTTCAGTAACTGTAAACTGAAGGATCTCCGGTGAACTGATGTGTAAAATATTAAAGGTCTTTAGGTCTTTTGGATTCAGTTGTACACTAAATTGAACAGTAAACTGACAAGAAACAAAAATAATTCATTTTATGGATTAATACTGCAAAGGTAATTTCTAGAATAGCTCATTAATCAGTTGAATGCTACATTTTAATTTCTGTTCTAGGCTTTCAGACTGCAGTATCACTGAAGAAGGTTATAAAGCTCTGTCTTCAGCTCTGAGATCAAACCCTTCACACCTGATAGAGCTGGATCTCACAGGAAATGATCCCGGACAATCAGGAGTGAAGGAGCTCAATGATTTACTACAGGATCCAAACTGTCAACTCAAGACACTGAGGTGAGACGTGAAGTAATACAAAATAAATGATATGCAGGCAATTTATTCATTAAAAAAATATTTCATTAATACAGTTTGTAAATCCATCCCTTTCACAGTGTTTCAGAGTCAGATGTTGTTTTTCGACAAGTTTATTTATGAAATGAAGTTAAAATCATCTCTTCTGCAGGTTTTTGGGTCCTGCTGCAGATGAAGCCTGTCAGTATGTGACTGGAATTGTGGGTAAAAACCCGTTACTCCTGAGAGAGCTGAATCTGAGTGAACGTGAACTAGGAGACACACGAGTGAATCAGATCGCTGCTCTACTGCAGGATAAACACTGTCAACTCAACACACTGAAGTGAGTATCTTACATCATTTCACATGTTACATGACTTAATGTTACAGTAGTCTGTTTTAATTCTCATTTGAGTCCGACCCCATGTTATAAAGCTCGGAAGAGCCAGGACATGTTTTAATATAACTGTGATTGTATTTGTCTGAAAGAAGAATTTTCTATACATCTAGGATGGCTTGAGTGTGAGTAACTCATGGGATAATTTTCATTTTTTTGTGAACTATCCTGTAATTTATTAATGTATTTACCATCGTTTGCCTTTAATACAGCTTCTAACCTTCTTAGAATAGATTCATACAACTTTTGAATAGACTTCAGTTAAATTTTGTCTCTGACTTCTGCTGTGAATGCTGAATGTGATCATGTTTACTGACTACAAACTGAGTATTGAAGACCAATATGTCCTCACAGACAGCACCCCATCCCCCCCCCCCCATCCAGTAATACCTCCCTCACAGATGAACTGAAACTCTTTTATGCTGGCTTTGATCGTATAAACACAGAAGCACCCATCAAAGCTGAGCCCCCACCTGACGACCTGCCACTCTTTTTTAACCAGTGAGGTGTGCTTCTACCTGAGCAGGGTGAATGCACATAAAGTGTCTGGTCCTGAGGGTCTTCCTGGCCGAGTGCTCAGGGTCTGCACAGAACAGCTAGCTGATGTCTTCACACATATTTTCAAGCTCTACTTGGTCCAGCCTGTTGTCCTCACCTACTACAAAACAGTCACCATTGTACCAAAACACTACAACTTTGCATTCCGTAAAACATAGATATATGTATATTTATATATTTATTTGTATATATGTAGTGCCATTTGCACTTCTGGTTAGGTGCTAACTGAATTTAATTGGCTCTGTGCTTACTCTGCACAATGGCAAAGTTGAATTTAATCTAATTACTGGTATATAACTTTTTTTTTGTGACAACATAACTGTCTAATTTAATGTTAGTATTTTAGAAAATGTAAAATGTCTAATTAAAGGGCACCTATTATGCAAAATCCACTTTTACATAGTGTTTGGACATAAATATGTGTTGGCAGTGTCACCCTACAATGATAAAAATCATCCAACTCTTTTTTTTGTAATCCCCATTAAACAAAATCAGTCTCATTCGATCTGCAGTTCTGATTCTCTTAGCAGTGTGATGTCACATTGTTTAGGCTCCGCCCACAGCTGATGACTGACAGCCCTGCATTGCTGTAGTTTCCGCTCTCAGTGAATTGTTTGGTTGTACCATAGATATGTATAGGTAGATGCCACATTCGACCGCTCCAGATATGTTGCCATCACGTCCATTAATAATCCAGTTAAAGTGGCTAAAGCACTTAATTATTACTTCATTAATTATGTAGTCAAGTTTGCACAATGTTTTTCTCCTGAGTTTTACAGGAGTTATACAGACGTTTGTCCAAAATGAATGTACCCTTGTGATCTTTAATGACAATAACTTTCCCGTTCCCTCACAAAATCATCTCTTCTCTGGTCTGATGAAGCTGTTTAGTTAGGTGCAGAAGAAGCACTTCATGTTATTATAAAACATATTGTTACATAGTTATTTTTACTTCAATATGCAGTTCAACTTCTTAAACTTCTGCTAAAAAGGAGATATACTCTTGCATAACCTCAATGCATAAATTATTAACCTCCATATTCTCCACCTCAAGACACTCAAGATAATAGAGCAGCACTTTTAAATGTATAATTCCCTTTCGAAGGGAACTCTATGCTGCATCCTCTAGGGGTCGCTATGGGAACGCCTTCAGCGTGACCAGTGACTGAAGCATGAATGAAAAAACACAATGCACTTGACATTGGTAGGTAGAAGCCTATGACGTAAGCAAATGAGCGTCTGTGGGAATTTAATGGCGCCTGTGGAACACGTCATCCTCTTTTTTGTCTTCAGGGGACATTTGTTTCTGAAGTGTGAGTATTGAGAAACATTTTAGGAGGTGTGCCGATCCGTGTCAGCGCTTTTTGACACCAGATGACACAAACGACCTATGCGTTATATGTTTGGGAAAAACTAAGAGCACGCGCGGTCTGGTCTCGAGGGAACAAATTATTGAGGGCTTTATAAACAAATAACAGAATTTTAAATCAATTCTATATTTGATAGTAATCAGTGCAATGCAGATAAAACAGGAGTTACTGGCTCATACTAGCAGCTGTGTTTTGCACTAGCTGTAGACGAGAGACGGAAGACTGAGAAACAGCATAATAAAGTGAATTACAATAGTCTAAACGAGTTATTACAAAAGCACATACTACCGTTTGAAGTTACTCTGTGATAAAGGTTTTACTGTAGAAAGTTAACGGAGATGAAAACCGGGTTAAAGTTTTGAGTTCTGAAACTTACAGGCCGTTTTTATAGTATGTTGACCTGTTACATGTCAAAAGATCAAGAGACATTTAATTTCTCAGTTCATGACCCCTTTCAGTAACTGTAAACTGAAGGATCTCCGGTGAACTGATGTGTAAAATATTAAAGGTCTTTAGGTCTTTTGGATTCAGTTGTACTCTAAGTTGCACAGTAAACTGACAAGAAACTAAAATAATTCATTTTATGGATTAATACTGCAAAGGTAATTTCTAGAATAGCTCATTAATCAGTTGAATGCTACATTTTCATTTCTGTTCTAGGCTTTCAGACTGCAATATCACTGAAGAAGGTTATAAAGCTCTGTCTTCAGCTCTGAGATCAAACCCTTCACACCTGATAGAGCTGGATCTCACAGGAAATGATCCCGGACAATCAGGAGTGAAGGAGCTCAATGATTTACTACAGGATCCAAACTGTCAACTCAAGACACTGAGGTGAGACGTGAAGTAATACAAAATAAATGATATGCAGACAATTTATTCATTTAAAAATATTTCATTAATACAGTTTGTAAATCCATTCCTTTCACAGTGTTTCAGAGTCAGATGTTGTTTTTCACCAAGTTTATTTCTGAAATGAAGATAAAATCATCTCTTCTGCAGGTTTTTGGGTCCTGCTGCAGATGAAGCCTGTCAGTATGTGACTGGAATTGTGGGTAAAAACCCGTTACTCCTGAAAGAGCTGAATCTGTGTGGACGTGAACTAGGAGACACACGAGTGAATCAGATCGCTGCTCTACTGCAGGATAAACACTGTCAACTCAACACACTGAAGTGAGTATCTTACATCATTTCACATGTTACATGACTAGTAATGTTACAGTAGTCTGTTTTAATTCTCATTTGAGTCCGACCCCACGTTATAATGCTCGGAAGAGCCAGGACATGTTTTAATATAACTCTGATTATATTTGTCTGAAAGAAGAATTTCATATACATCTACGATGCCTTGTGTGTGAGTAAATCATGGGATAATTTTCATTTTTGGGTGAACTATCCTGTAATGTATTAATGTATTTACCATCGTTTGCCTTTAAAACAGCTTCTAACCTTCTTAGAATAGGTTCATACAACTTTTGAATAGACTTCAGTTAAATTTAGTCTCTAACGTCTCCTGTGACTGCTGAATTTGATCATGTTTACTGACTACAAACTGAGTATTGAAGACAAATTTAAAAACATTGACCACCAATGTATGTCCTCACAGACAGCACCCCCCCAACCAGTAATACCTCCCTCACAGATGAACTGAAACTCTTTTATGCTGGCTTTGATCGTATAAACACAGAAGCACCCATCAAAGCTGAGCCCCCACCTGACGACCTGCCACTCTTTTTTAACCAGTGAGGTGTGCTTCTACCTGAGCAGGGTGAATGCACATAAAGTGTCTGGTCCTGATGGTCTTCCTGGCCGAGTGCTCAGGGTCTGCACAGAACAGCTAGCTGATGTCTTCACACATATTTTCAAGCTCTACTTGGTCCAGCCTGTTGTCCTCACCTACAACAAAACAGTCACCATTGTACCATTACCAAAACACTACAACTTTGCACTCCATAAAAAACAGATATATGCATATTTATCTATTTATTTTCATATATGTAGTGCCATTTGCACTTCTGGTTAGGTGCTAACTGAATTTAATTTGCTATGTGCTTACTCTGCACAATGGCAAAGTTGAATCTAATCTAATTACTGGTATGTAAGTTATTTTATGTGACAACAGAACTGTCCAATTTAATGTTAGTATTTAATAAAATGTAAAATGTCTAATTAAAGGGCACCTATTATGCAAAATCCACTTTTACATGGTGTTTGGACATAAATATGTGTTGACAGTGTCACTCTACAATGATAAAAATCATCCAACTCTTTATTTTTTAATCCTCATTAAACAAAATCAGTCTCATTGGATCTGCTGTTCTGATTGTCTTAGCAGTGTGATGTCACATTGTTTAGGCTCCGCCCACAGCTGATGACTGACAGCCCTGCATTACTGTAGTTTCCGCTCTCAGTGAGTTGTTTGGTTGTACCATAGATATGTATAGGTAGATGCCACATTCGACCGCTCCAGATATGTTGCCATCACGTCTATTAATAATCCAGTTGAAGTGGCTAAAGCACTTAATTATTACTTCATTAATTCTGTAGTCAAGTTTGCACAATGTTTTTTCTCCTGAGTTATACAGGAGTTATACAGAAGTTTGTTCAAGAATGTATTTCCAAAAATGAATGCACCCTTGTGATCTTTAATGACAATAACTGTCCCGTTCCCTCACAAAAACATCTCTTCTCTGGTCTGATGACGTGAAGATGGGAAAACCTGTCAGTCACATCAGATCACAGCAATAGCAGACAACAATTATCCAGCTTTTCATCAAATATGAATTCATGACCTGCATTTTATTCTGTTCAGACATACATCACAATAAGAACAAAATATGATCACAAAATGTTGTATTTGTTGACTGTAAACTACAATCTTAAGTAAATGTTGATTTATGAACAGAGTTTTCTTGATTTGTTACATTTAAATTCAACTTGTACATGTTTAATGTTATTTTAAAGTGGTTCTATAGTTTATCCTGTATATTAATTACATTACAAATCATTAACCTTTTTTGTGTGTGGGGGGGGGGTCTAACTAAAGATTCTCAAGACTTGAAATTAAACTAGTATCCTCAGATCCTAGTTTTATGTCTGTATGTCTGTTTTATGTATTTATGATTATTTATTTACTTGTATTATGTTTTCAGGTTTTAGCATCATTGTATTTATTGCACTGCATGATGTTTACTCATGATTAATTTAACTCACACATGAACATAACGTGTCTGATTCATTGTGTTTTCTCTTTCTGTCTTCAGTCTGTATAGATGCAGTATTACAGAGAAACAGTGTCTCATCCTGACTTCAGCTCTGAAATCAAACCCATCACACCTGAGAGAACTGGACCTGAGCGGGAATCAAATAACAAACACAGGAGTGAATCACTTATGTGACTTACTGAAGGATTCACTCTGTAAACTGGAGACATTGACGTCAGTAACATTCACATACAAGACTAAAAACGATTAAAATCACTTCAACAGTTTAAACCAAAACATTTTATACTCAATATCTCATGATGAGTCTGATTTCACATTATATTTGTGTAAAATTCTTCACCTTAATGATTTGTTTGTAAGATGATCTCTCTTCCTCTGTTTGTCTCTTTCTAGTCTTTATAAATGTGGCATTACAGATGTTTCTTCTTTAACTCAGTCTTTGACAAACACAACAGCACTGCAGTTTCTAAAAGAGCTTGATCTGAGTTATAATATGATTGGAGACTCAAAGCAACAGCTCATTGATGTGCTACGAGACTCAAACTGTAACCTGAGGTGAGTAAACTTCACTTTGTGATATTAAACAGATTAATTTACCTCTGTGTAACATAAATATGAAGCTATTATTTCAGCTCCGAGGAATTATTAGTTTACAGATAAAATATTGCTTGATTAAAGTAATATTAATATGTAACTTATGATTTATACTTTATTAAATGCTCGTCCAGCGATCACTAACATCAGTATATCTTTATAAATTTAGTTTATTTTGCTCTCGTGGCCAACGATAAACAGAATAAAGAGTTGTATATAATATACATGAGGTAACACAACCTTTTTGGCATCAAGGTTAAAATACTTGAAAATAACATCTCAAGAGATAATTCTTTATAAATGAAACAAGGTTTATTTATTAACTGCTATTCTTCTAACATGGACTAAAGTACTAAAACACATAAACAAACACATACATACACACACATTCAGAGCTCTAGCGTTAACGTAGGAAAGTGGTTAAGATAGCACTCTTTGCTATTTCATTACTGGAGCCATAAGTAAGATCACGAACATAACTATGTTATGTTTCTGCCTTCAGATCGATTACCAGTTCAGTTAGGATAAAAACATTGCTTGTATACTTGCGTTCACTTAAGTTTCCGCAGGCGAATCTTTTGTCTCGTTCCACATGGTGTTTTCACGGAAATGTCCGATCCTTTGTCTCGGATGCCACGTGGTTTGGTTCGTGTTTCTTCGTGGTTACTTACTGGTGCCTGACGTCACCGGGAAGCTTTCTCCGGCGATTGGTGGTCTTTGTTTCGGAGCACGTGTTAGAGCGCGGAAGCTGTGTGTGCGGCTTGCTGGAGTTGTTATTGTGGCTTTGAAGAATTATTCTCGATGGTCACTTCGGCCTGCGATGTTAAGCCGTTGACCAGCTCGACCAGATGAAACCGAAGCCTCTGAGCACGTTGAAGAGTGATGATGAAAGAGAGCGTATTTGTGTGTGTCCATTTTTAAACCACTAGGTTTAACCCTGCCCACGGAGGCTTCTTCCAATCAGATGGTCCTTGTGGGGCATACCATTTTTACACTTTCATGTGACGAAAAATAACACTTTACCCAAGTAATAAACTCTTACCATGTTTTCCCATTTATAATATCACCACATCTGTCACCTCACTGATTCATAATTTTTCGTGACCGTTCATATAAATCTTAACACGCTATAACATTACAGGGAAAAGTAATACATCACAGGTTAAGAAAATACCATCGGTTCCATTACACAGTAAGCTTATATAAGACAGAGTACAACATTAATATATATTGTTTCTTGTGGTACATTGTTTTAATATTCAAGGCCATTAGAATTATTCTCGAAATCCTCTCTGTGGATTAAGTCTCTTTGTTCTCTTCGAAAAGCGCGTGCTCTGTGCTGGATGAGGAGGGAGGGAACAGATATATCCCGACAGAGAGGTGCCAAGCTGGGAAAGGATGATAAATTATTAAAAAGCTGCTGTTTTCCATGGTCTTGTGTGTCTTCATGCCTAGCTGGCATTACACATCCCCCTTTTGCTTGGTGATGTTCCGATGGAACATCGGCAGGCACTGGAACAAGAGGCAGAGAGAACAGACACGCACAAGACACAAACATCATCTCTATCACTGACTGAATCCTGGTGTAGGGTAATTTGGGAAGGAACAGGTTAGAAACTTGAGAAGACGTAGGGATGCATTGTTTGGGATTAATGACAATTGGGTCATTTTGATTGGTTTAATTGTCAGGGGTTCGACGAGGCGGTATAGGCATGATCTCAATCAGGTTGGTCAAATTCTTGGGTTCGGGTTCTTGGTCGGGTTTACCATGTCGGAAAAGGCGTGGGACGCCTGACGTGCATCTGTTGAGAGACTCTTGAACGGTGTTCACTCGCTTGTGTAGGAGGAAGGCCAGTGTCAAAGTCACAACATATCCTACAATAGTAGAGATACAAAGCACTGTGTCAACGGCAGACCAAGACCGAATAATTGGCGCGCCGGTGGGCAGAAGGCGAGCGATAGCTTCTAAAGCTGTGTCAACCGGTGTCAAATCAATAAGTTGCGTTCCTTCCTCCTTGATCCTTTCGTCTAATTCTGGATCAAGGACAAAGAATGCTGTTTGAAGAAGGGTGAGATTTTGATTTCAGCCTGATACTCGTCGTCGGTAAGGTGATACAATACTAACTCGTCAATATGGAAGATCGAGCCCTAAGGGACGGTGATCCATAAAGTTTGGTTGGCCAAATTAATGCGCGTGGCGGTGTCGTGTTGATCGTATGTGAGGGTAGCTCGTGCTGGGGTGTTGACCAGCCATCGGTTTCAACTTGAGAACGTGGTGTTGCTCCGGCGGGGCAGCTAGTGTCGGGTCTAATGGATTCTAAGCCGCAGATGCCCTCGGTATGATCGCGTACGAAGGATTTACTCGGGCAGAGGAAGTGAATGTCCTTAGTGAGCGTACACATCTTTAGGTTTGGGGCCAGATACAACTGCAGGAGTGTGGATTTTGACATAGGTGTTCCCTTGCCAAAATCCCACAATCACAATGTTTTAAGCCGGTAAATATTATTAGCGTCGATAATGGGCAAACTGAGAAGAACCGCCAAGTCACCTGCTTCCTGGTATGCGTATATGGGAATACCACTACCGGGAAAAGGGCGAGATGAGTTTGAATGAGACTAGTGGGGCCCGCAGTGGCCGAGGTTAGGACGTTTGAACAAGGCTAAGAGGTATCACGTAGCACGGAATCCTATTCATGGCTAAGTTGTCGATCAAGGAACTTACATCGCGTATCATGTTGGTCATGACTTTGACCCTAGTATTGGGTGTTGAGGTAGTGTTTAACTCTGTTGCTGGGTTTTCAGGTGGGGTTTCGTGTCCATCTGAAGTTAGGGTGTTTACTGTTCTCTGAGAGTAAGGTGAAGCAGTGCTGTTTTCTGTGGCTGATTCCAGGTGAGCGTTGACGTCCACGCGGTCCATCCCAGCGGTCATACCTCTGTTTAGGTCGGGTGCCAGCGTGTGAGTCTCGTTCGCTGTTGGACAGGGGTGCATTCCCCTCTCTGTGTGACGGCATAGCACTGTCTTGGCGTTGGGTGCCCTCTAGAGACAGTTTGTGGTGTTGAGTGTTGAAATCAAGAACTGCTGGGGTTTTGGCGCTCTTTTCTGAGGCCATCTTTTGTTTGCAGTAGGCGTTTTGCACCAAGTCTTGCAACTGCTGAGTGTTCATTGTTCGTGGGCATGCAAGAACGCCAAGATGGTGGCTTATGCCAGGATGAATGTTCCTCCGGAATAGAGTTTAAAAGTTCAGTTCATCTTCCATGTCAGATTCATTGCGAGTTCCAAAGTATGATTGTCTGAGTCGACTGTAGTAAGCTTGAGGAGTTTCGTGATGTCCTTGTCTAGTCTCCAGGGCAGCCACTAAGCCTTGATCGGACTCAGGGTCGGCGAATCTTTAATGAGGGCTTTTTGAAGCAAGTGATAATCAGTCTTTGTGTTAGCAGGCTAACTGTTAGTCAAGGAAACTGCGTACTTTAGGACTGGATGTCGTTCGGAGTAAATAGAGTATATCTTTGTCCGTAACGTTAGGTCGCATTTCCAGATGGAAATCAATATCTTGCAGATAAGCTTGGACGTTTTGGCTGTTTGGCACGCTGGGGTTGAATTTGCCAATGTTTCTGGCAAGCTTGTCAAGGTCTTTTAGGTCCAAGCCGTGCGACGATCTGCGGCTGGCTGCAGCAGATTATTTTGGCTTTGTCGTGATATAAAGTTCCTCAGAAAGCGCTGGTGAATGTTTTAACACCACCCCCTCTGTCTTTTGTTCACGTGTCAGTCCAGGAACAGGTGACCTGGTTCTGCTTGGCAGGGGTGTGGTCGGTGCACGTCCTGTCCTTGACGGCTCATAGCGTAATTCGTAAGCGTGCTTGAGTACCTCTTGGAAACGTTCATACTCCTCTTTGAAGTAGTCAAGCTGTCGTGTTAGGCGGCTGATCTCGTTTCTTGACTCAGCCAGATGAGCTTCAAGGGCTTTGATTCTGCTGTTTTTGTCTCTGAAGTCAGTCTTTGCCTTATCTAGTAGCTGCTCTGCATACTGTAACTTGTCAGCACGATCAGCGAAGTCCTCTTTGATTTGCTCCATTTCGTGGCTGGTAACTGCTAGAGTCTGTTTTAGCCTGTTGCTCTCCTCCTCAGCACCTTGCTCCACCTCATCAGTCCCTTCATGTTGTTCCTGAGCTTCACGTTCCAGCTGCTCTATGCGTCGTTGTGCGCTTGTCAGCTCCTGCTGGCATTGTGCAGCGTGCTTGTCGCTCAGTATGAGGGTGGTGATGAGTGTGTGACTTAAGGAGCCGGTGATCTTGGCTAATTCTTTGTGGCTGTAGCTTTGACTTGGGTCCTGTCTCATAAGACCTGTTACGTTGTCATCCAGCTGGTCCTGTGTCTGATGTTTGAGTGTTTCAGCGGCTTTAGGGAGGAGGCTGACTGTCACAACACTTGTTTCCAGATCTTCCCAGTGACCTACATGTTCTGTTTTGTGAGACATGTTTTGGCGGGGTGAGGGAGATCTCGAACAGAACTGACACAGACCATGAATGGGAAACAAAACAAAACAAAACAAAACAAAGCAAGACAAACAGGGGTGTAAATGTGCAAAGTGAAGTGTATGCTAGTGTTGAGTGTGATTCTCTGCGCCTGTGGTCCTCTGGTGGGGTGCCTGCAATTTGTAGTTTCTGCGTAGAAATTATTGAGCACACATAAAGGTAGCACAGCTGGGAAACAGAGAACTAAAAGTACACCAACAGAATGAGTACACGGGGGTAATAATTGGATGTTTCACCTTTTCTAGTAAGAGAAAGTCTCCTTATTTTTTGTTTTGTTTTTTAGGAAGGAGGTCAGTCTAATACGAAGGTGAAGGACATTTCCCACTTTAATAGTGATCTTCCCACTGGCAGTCTAAGCAAACAAGTCAAATTAGAAGTTAGTAACGGGGAGGAAAGATAAGAGAAGGGAAGATTTACTCCCAAGGTTAGGACTAATAATTAGTTGACAGCATGGTGGTGCTGTTGAGTCAATACACTTAGGTTGGTTTTGCTGTTTACAGGGTAAACAAATTGACCTAGGTTTTGAGGAAACCTTAATTTCCCCTTTTGGGTTTTCTAATTAGAAATTTAACGTCCTTATACCCTATGTTTGGTGAGAAATGACATTGTTTACGTGGTGTCACTGTCACTTCACCAACCCAACACTAGGGGGAGCACTATCTACTCTCAGGCCTAAGTAAAAGGACCTTATTCAATTTTTAGCTGAGTTAATCAGATCACCTAAGGAGATGAAGTATGGCCTACAGGTAGAGCCAGACTTGTGTTGAGTCTGAAATTAGAATTAAAATTAGAATTTGTGGTTTCTAATTAAAATGTAATGATGTTATCATTAAAATTGATAGGATCGATTAGAATTACAAGAGCAATCTACAATTGAGTTGATAAACCAATATTGTTGCAATATGTACACAGGAAGTGTAATTAATTATTAAATGTAATTAGAATTTTCAAATTCATAATTAATTATGAAATTAAATTACAGCTTCCAAATCACTAGTTTCGGATTCCTATAATAATAATTAAATAATTTCCCAAGTTACTCATTGCTCATTGTGTCATTAACATCAAACCAAATTAATCTGTATTACCCTAATTACTTGTAAATGAAATTAAAAATTTCTGTCCCTCTTGATAATAATTAAGATTTTACTATGGTTGTCAAATTATAAGAGCGCTTATGAATCAGTGGCTAATGTTGCTACATGGAAGCAGGAACTGAAATTATTTTATTAAATGAAATTAATTTCGAATTTGTGACATTCAATTAACAATTAACAATTCCTAACAATAGCAACTTATCCACTGATGTGTTTTAAAATCAGGAAAGCAGTTATAATTGAATGAATCACCATATTATCAATGTAATGAGGTAATACCGAATTATCTTCTAATAAAACCACCAACTATTAAACTGATACCCACTAAAGATAAAATGCTTTAAACAAATGTTCATTAAAAACCATCTCTGTGATTTTTAGACACTGATGTTTAGTTATAACATTAGCACAGCCAGTAACACAGCCAGTTTATTAACATTGCATTTGTTAGTCTTTTTAAATGGGGAGATAGAGAGAGAGAGAGAGAGAGAGAGAGAGAGAGAGAGAGAAAAAGGATTAATGTTAGCTGTAAGTCACATTTCCACCCACACTGCATTCAACTCATATTCAAACTCTCTAAATGCCTACGTGCTAATCGCTAATAGCATTGCATTTGCTTCAATGCCAGCTTCTTTGTTTCAGTTAGCTTAGCGCTAATGCTATTCGTTTATAATAGCTCAAGGTGGCGCTGTGACTAAGTCAGCACAATGCCTAGCACATGCTCCAGAAATGGTTTCTGAAGACTTCCTGGTTTGAGCTCGTCACTATGGTGACGCACACCAGGGGTACTTTCTGTTTCAGAAATGCAATATCACAAATAACTGCTTATTTATTTGTATTTACTCCATTTTCCGGATGAAAATGTGAAAAATACCCTTATTATTGATGGATGTTTTATTAATTTTCAAGTTAATCTTATGCCTGCATTCTCCATCATATGTAACATAAATATGAAGCTATTATTTCAGCTCCGAGAATTATTAGTTTACAGATAAAATATTGCTTGATTAAAGTAATATTAATCTGTAACATATGATTTATACTTTATTAAATGCGGCTTGCTGGAGTTGTTATTGCGGCTTTGAAGAATTATTCTCGATGGTCACTTGACCTGCAATGTTAAGGCGGTGACCAGCTCGACCAGATGAAGCGAAGCCTCCGAGCACGTTGAAGAGTGATGATGAAAGAGCGTATTTGTGTGTGTCCATTTTTAAACCACTAGGTTTAACCCCGCCCACGGAGGCTTCTTCCAATCAGATGGTCCTTGTGGGGCGGAGCTCCGCCCATGTCCATGGGGCATACCATTTTTACACTTTCATGTGATGAAAAAATGACACTTTACCCAAGTATTAAACTCTTACCATGTTTACCCATTTATAATATCACCACATCTGTCACCTCACTGATTCATAATTTTTTGCGACCGTTCATATAAATCTAAACATGCTATAACATTACAGGGAAAAGTAATACGTCACAGGTTAAGAAAATACCATTGGTTCCATTACACAGCAAGCTTATATAAGACAGAGTACAACATTAATATATATTGTGTAATGAATTTGATAAGTACGGGAAGAAGGAGGCGGGAACCGGCGAACATTCAACACATTTAATAACAAAATAAACAAACACAAATGAAAAGCGGCAGCCCCTCACGGACGACTGCCGCACACAAAACACAAACTAAAATTCCAGGCCTGGTCCTCTCTCGTCTTCCACTGTCGTCACTCCTCATTTAACCCTTCCGAAGCTCCTCCGTGGGACTCGAGACCGCTGAGTGGTGCAGGTGTTGTTCATTATCATTTACTCCACCAGCCTCGCTCCGTTCCCATGGCTCTCGGCCCCGCCCCCACTGTTACAATTGTTTCTTGTGGTACATTGTTTTAATATTCAAGGCCATTAGAGTTATTCTCGAAATCCTCTCTGTGGATTAAGTCTCTTTGTTCTCTTCGAAAAGCGCACGCTCTGTGCTGGATGAGGAGGAAGGGGCCAGATATATCCAGACAGAGAGGTGCAGGGCCGTGCAGAGACCTTTGGAGGGGCAGGTGCTCAAAATATAAAAGGGGCACATGAAACAAGGCTTTAAATAGGGCTGTGCACAAAATATCATAACAGCAATGTATAGTGACGCATTCCTTGCTGATATGCGTATTGATGCGGATGCTTCTGTATTGATACAGTAGCAAATGCCATGATGCAGTTTAGAAAAAGAAACAAAACAGAAAAGTTTTAAGTTTAAAAGTTAAATAATATTTTCGACGATATTGAAGTGGTGCCTGAGCGCGAGCGATCGTTCGGATGAGGTCGTCAGGTGAAAGGTTATGTGGGTGATTTTATTTACGATTAAATTATTAGGGACCGAGCACCGATGGTGCAGAGGACCCTATTGAATCTGCTCCGTTTATTATTAGGGACCGAGCACCGATGGTGCAGAGGACCCTATTGAATCTGCTCCGTTTATTATTATTAGGGACCGAGCACCGATGGTGCGAGGACCCTATTGAATCTGCTCCGTTTATTATTATTATTATTAGGGACCGAGCACCGATGGTGCAGAGGACCCTATTGAATCTGCTCCGTTTATTATTATTAGGGACCGAGCACCGATGGTGCGAGGACCCTATTGAATCTGCTCCGTTTATTATTATTATTAGGGACCGAGCACCGATGGTGCAGAGGACCCTATTGAATCTGCTCCGTTTATTATTATTAGGGACCGAGCACCGATGGTGCGAGGACCCTATTGAATCTGCTCCGTTTATTATTCTTATTCTTCTTCTTCTTCTTCTTCTTCTTCTTCTTCTTCTTCTTCTCCAAACTTAATCGCATTTTAGAGGGCCTAAACATGCTCGAAAAGTCAGGAAACTTTGCACACGCGTCAGAACTGGTGAAAATTTACGTCTGATATGGGTTTCAGAAGTAGGTGTGGCAAAATGGCTCGACAGCGCCACCTATAAATATTCAGCGGAGTGCGCCTCGAGCTACGTTTCACGTACATGTACGAAAATCGGTACACTTATGTAACTTAACAATACCTACAAAAAAGTCTCCAGGTACGAAATCAGAAACCCAACAGGAAGTCGGCTATTTTGAATTTTCTCGTCATATTTTGTGTCATTTTTGCCATTTTCAGGTGTCATACTTTAACGAACTCCTCCCAGAGATTTATTCGGATGAACACCAAAATTGGTCATTGTAATCTAAAGCCCTTTGTGACGTTAAATTGCGAAGATCTAGAGTTTTCATCGGAGGGCGTGTCCGTGGCGTCCTGTCAAATTTTGATGTTTCGCCATGAAACAGGAAGTTGTTATATCTCAGGCATGCTATGTCCGATCTACACCAAACTTCACATGTTTGAAAAGAATCCTGACCTGAAGAGATCTAAGTGACCATATTCAGTTATAGTCATAGCGCCACCTGCTGGCAACAGGAAGTGACATGTTTTACTCTGTAACTAACTCCTCCTAGAGATTTAATGACATCAACATAATATTTAGGTCAGTCTAACCTAAAGGCCTTTGTGATGTTAAATTGCGAAGATCTAGAGTTTTCGTTAAAGGGCGTGTCTATGGCGGCATCACAAATTTCGATGTCTCGCCATTGGAATAGAAGCTGTCGTTACTCAGCCATAAAATGTCCGATCTGTCTCAAACTTCACACGTTTGATAAGAGCCATGGACTGAAGACATCTCTGTGCCAATGTTTAGTTATAGACATGGCGCCACCTGCTCAACAGGAAATTACTTGTTTTAAACTAACTTAAACATGCATTGTCCAATCTGCACCAAACTTCACACGTTTGATAAGAGCTATGGCCTGAAGACATCTACGTGACAATGTTCAGTTATAGACATAGCGCCACCTGCTGGCAACAGGAAATTACTTATTTTACACGAACTTAAACATGCAATGTCCAATCTGCACCAAACTTCATATGTTTTTAAAAGTACTGGATGAAGACATCTACATGCCAATGTTCAGTTATGGACGTTGCGCCACCAGCTGGCAAGCAGGTTTGGTACATATAAATGACTTTGACATATTCCTCTATATTTACCTTTTTAAATGCATATTGCTCACTATTCCCTGTCTTTCTGAAGCCACCGGTCGGCGGTGAGCGGGCGAGGTCCTTCCATCGCTGCTTGCAGCTTTAATTATTATTATTCTTCTTCTCCAAACTTAATCGCATTTTAGAGGGCCTAAACATGCTCGAAAAGTCAGGAAACTTTGCACACGCATCAGAACTGGTGAAAATTTCTGATATGGGTTTCAGGAGTAGGTGTGGCAAAATGGCTCAACAGCGCCACCTATAAATATTCAGCAGAGTGCGCCTCGAGCTCGTTTCACGTACATGTATGAAAATCGGTACACTCATGTAACATAACAATACCTACAAAAAGTCTCCTGGTGCGAAATCCGAAACCCAACAGGAAGTCGGTTATTTTGAATTTTCTCGTCATATTTAGTGACATTTTGCCATTTGCAGGTGTCATACTTTAACGAACTCCTCCCAGAGATTTATTCAGATGAACACCAAAATTGGTCATTGCAATCTAAAGCCCTTTGAGGCGTTAAATTGCGAAGATCTAGAGTTTTCATTGGAGGCGTGTCCGTGGCGTCCTGTCAAATTTGATGTTTCGCCATGAAACAGGAAGTTGTTATAACTCAGGCATGCAATGTCCGATGTGCACCAAAATTCACATGTTTGATAAGACTCCTGACCTGAAGAGATCTAGGTGACCACATTCATATAATTTCATAGCGCCACCTGCTGGCAACAGGAAGTGATATGTTTTACTCTGCAACTAACTCCTCCTAGAAATGTAATGACATCAACATAATATTTAGTTCAGTCTAATCTAAAGGCCTTTGTGATGTTAATTTGCAAAGAGCTTGAGCTAATGGGCGTGTCCATGGCAGCGTGACAAATTCGATATCTCGCCATGGGAATAGAAGCTGTTGTTACTCAGCCATAAATGTCCGATCTGCCCCAAACTTCACATGGTTGATAAGAGCCATGGCCTGAAGACATCTACGTGCTAATGTTTAGTTATAGACATAGCGCCACCTGCTGGCCTACAGGAAATTGCTTGTTTTACACTAACTTAAACATGCAATGTTCAATCTGCACCAAATTTCATATGTTTGATAATAGTACTGGTTTGAAGACATCTAAATGCCAATGTTCAGTTATGGACATAGCGCCACCAGCTGGCAGCAGGTTTGGAACTTATAAATGACTTTGGCGTATTCCTCTATATTTACCTTTTAAATGCATATTGCTCACTGTTCCCTGTCATTCTGAAGCCACCGGTTGGCGGTGCCGGTGCGAGGTCCCTTCCATCGCTGCTTGCAGCTTTAATTAATAATTAATTTTACTAATAGTTACATTGGGCAGGCCTTCACAGAAGGGTGTTTAAAAAAATAAAAAATTGCCCTGACAAAAGGGCACGTTGGGCATCATGGGGCAAAGGGGCAGGTGCTCAAGCACCCTCCCCCCCCCCCCCCCCGCACGTGCCTGGAGAGGTGCTAAGTTGGGAAAGGATGATAAATTATTAAAAAGCTGCTGTTTTCCATGGTCTTGTGTGTCTTCATGCCTAGCTGGCATTACATCTGATATGTGAACAAATATATATACTTTCAAATATTTGTGAAAGGAGATTATCATCAAGCTTTATTTCAAAGGGTTTGTGTCAGAATGAAATGTAAAGTTGATTAAAATGTTTAACTCTAAGCAGAAAAGAGAACAAAAGCACACTGTCACAGCTTTATACAGCAACAGCTGCTTTATTAATGACATCAGTAATAGTGACTCATTACAGTCTGAAATAGATTTGGTCAGATTGTAGGAAAACTGGTAAAATCAGAGCAGATTCCAGCTTCATCACATGATCAATGTCTCTGTCTCTTGTGTGTTTTACTTTGACAAGAAACACGTCACATTACTTTATGTAAGAGATAATGTTCATCCAGCCGCTTGTTATCACAGAATAAACCCGACAGTGTGATCAGGACTTGTATCTCCTGAAGAGACGACTTCTGTGATAACATCCGGCTGGATGTGCATTATCACACTTATTATATGCTTTCAGTAACACTTTATTTTAGGGTCTCTTAACTAGTTGCTAATTAGCATGCATAATACTAGAATATTAGCCATTTATTAGTAGTAATTAAGCACATATTAATGCCTTATTCTACATCTCTAATCATACCCAATACCTAAATTGATCAACTACCTTTCTAACTATTATTAAACTGCAAATTAGGAGTTTATTGAGGGAAAAGTCGTATTTAATAGTTAATAAGTGTTCCCTATTCTAAAGTGTACTATGTTTTCTTGCCACATAAGTGAATAATTGGACACAAATTATTGATTTGAGTTTAAATGTTTTTTAGCTCTTTAAACACAAAGAGAAACAGTTTTTAACAAACGGTTGTGAACCTGGAAGTTCAGACAAGACGGAGATTTAAGACATAATGTACAGTCTCTGTATGAATGTATATAAACTGTTTATACACAGCAGATGTTTTCCAGATGAAGCCATCTTTAACAGAAATCTTGCAGATGTACGTGTGTATCTGGGGTTGTATCATTAATTACACATCTTTTCTCCACATAAATAAAGATGAGGACATACAAAGTTATTTGAGAAGAAGCCTTTTAAAAAGACAAACACTGTGTCAGAAATCGCCCCGTACGCTTAAATAGGGCACTTTTTGAGTGGACAGCCTTTTTTCACTGGTGTCCAAAACCTTAGTGGACATTATTGAGTGCACTCATTCAATCCCACAATGCATAGCAGTAACGAGTGTACAACTGATTTATGCACAACGGCTAGAGAATACCCATAATGCACTGTGAGAGTCGTGCCCGGATGATTTCCCGCGTCTCGCCAGAAGATGAATCATCCATCTGTTCATTTTACAAAGCGTTCGCTTACGGCGTAATACAATACAGATATAATTTCATTGTGAATTAATTGTTTAATTAGGGTTTATACATAATTTCCATGACAGAGTTGAAGATAAATCATTTCATACTGGAGCTGTTAGTTTGCTAGTTTTAAATGATTATTAAACAGCAGCACAAACTACACAAAAGCAGCAGTTCTTCCAGTGCACTGTGTCCAAATGCACTCGTTTTCATTCAGTCCTTCAACTGAACCGTATTAGTGGAGTAATGTAGGGAATAGTGAATGAGGGTATTGTGGGGGGGGGATTTAGATTCAGCTAAACACTTCTCATCAGTTAGCAACAACTTTAACAACAAGACACACTTTTAACAATGTCTCCGCAAGTCCACTATTAACAGAATCTCCTCCGGTTTGGATTGACGGTAAATACAGTCAGTAACTGAGGCACAAGCTAATAGCAGTTGTGTTTGAATGAAACGAGTGAGAGCGCAGAAGTCTCAAATACCCATATGACTGTGTGTTATTCTGCATCACTAATGACAACACACCTAATGAATAACAGACTGTCACGACCGACCAATCAGAATCCAGTATTCCAGTAGCTGTGCAATAATTTCAGTTATTTACTGAGACCAATACAAACATGTTTAAACTAGAGGACAAACAGCTTTAACTAGTGGAACATTTAACTGAAAGCTGTTTGTTTTAAGACAAAATCACATTTGTATTTGTTCTGTGTCATTTATTATATTTGGCACACACTCATTAGTATGTGTTTCTCTTTATATTGACTCAATAGAGACACAAACAGAATGGAATTAATGTACTAAATGTATTCTATTTAAAACACAAATACTGGTTTATAAATACGTATTCAAAATCAGGTTTAGTCTGTAATTAATCTGATTACAGGATTTTAATGCAACATTTTACTCAAAAAAAAAACTGTGATTGAAATATAGTAACTAATTAGTACTTTGTTTCACTGAACTCTGATCATCTTCTCTTCTGTTCCACCTTACAGAGTAGATTGAGTTCAATCACCAAAAGATGATAAATGCTGTATATCATAATGTGAAGTGGTCTTGAGAGGAGCAGTAAACATCAGGTGAGATCCACAGAAGAGCTTCACTACTGTGTCTATGAGGAGAAAGAAATGTGTGATAAATATGATCCATACAGGTGAAGAGACTCAGACTTTACAATCAAATAATGCAGCATGTGTGTTAGAAACATGATATTGAATGATTAATGTTGTTTTAGTATTCAAATGATCATTTTATTTTATATAAATCTGGAACAGAGGAAGAAGCTCAGATGAGTCTGTCTGGATCTTCAGTTTAATAATATTTGTATTAAACTCATTCATAATGATTCAGATGTTTAAATGTGATTGTCAAGTGCAGAACGTAAATCTATTAAAATATATAAAGCAAATATTCAATGTGAAATGCCCATGTTACTTAAAAACATTTCCATGATCTCTCTTATATTGTATACACATTGTTATTCTATTTAGTTTTATATTAATTTAGCTATGTGTCTGTCTGTTTCTAACAATCACAAATCCTCTCATTACAACAAACAAAGCAGAAACACAATGTAAATAAAAGATGGATTGTGCAGTTTTGACAGATGAATTGATTAAACGGAGTTTTCACACACAGTGAGCTTCAGTGTTTAGAAATGTGTGCGTTTTACTCACTGTTTGTGTCATTTTAGTCACAATTTGAAGAAAACTTTGTTTTTCATGAGACTTTGTGACTTTTCCTACATATGAAATTAAATGTTATAATGCTGATTGCTGGTCACTATTCTGCTGGCTGTGATGCTAATTTAATGTCTTTTTAGATTTTAAAATAAAAGTTTTTGTTTGTCATTAAGTGCTTTGTATTCCTACATTTTTACTTTATTTTACAAAAGAGGACAATCTTTGAAGAATGAACAAAAATAGTTTAGGTTGTAATATTAAAATAACATTTAAATTTGATAATACTCAGATTTTGTAGTTTTGTAGCTTTGAATTTACATAACATTGCGTAACTTTGTAAAGATCATATTGTGCTTCTCTTGATTTTCATGCCATTCTCAACAGTACAAAACATCAGTTTGGTTTTAGTTGGTTAAGTGATGCATAATCTAGAACAGGTGTCTAAAATAAGATTTCTAGGTATGTGGTTAGACCGTAGACTTACATGGAAAGAACACATTGAAGGATGGAGGATAAATGCAAGAAAGTGTTGAATATAATTAGATGTGTGGCATCAAAAACAATTTACATAATGTTAATCAGATCTATACTGGACTATGGCTGCATAGTATATGGATCTGTAGCAAACACACATCTAGAAAAGTTAGAAAAAATCAAGCACAGGCATGAATGATATGTTTTGAGGAGTATAGGTCATCTCCCGTTTCAGCGTTACAAGTAGAAGTGGGTGAGATGCCTCTCAATTTAAGAAGACAACAGTTAACTGCAGTATTTTGGGCATACTTAATGGCTCAGGATTACTCACATCCCATAATACGTGTTCCAGAGAAATGTTGGGAGTATGGATAACGGGAATGTAACAGTTTTGGATGGATAACTTAAGATTTAGTTGAATAATTAGGTATTAATTGTTCCTAGAATGAGCTTATCAGCAGTTGTGGATTCTGCCTCAACCTACAGTTGATCTAAACATGCTAGAAACCAGGCAGAAAGAAGGTATGAGTGAATGTGAGGAAATCCTGGTAAGGGAATATTTGTGGATAGAGTATGGACATTTAATACAAGTGTACTCAGATGCATTGATTATCCAGATAATGATCAAGTACGTCCCAAGTATGTTCCTGTGTGGCTCAGTGGTAGAGCATTGCGTCAGCAGCGCAAAAGGTTGTGGGTTTGATTCCCAGGGAACACATACTAATGAAAAATGTATAACCTGAATGCAATTGTAAGTCGCTTTGGATAAAAGCGTCTGCTAAATGCATAAATGTAAATGTAAATGTATAGCATGTCATTCCTAAATCACACATTTACATAAAAGTAAGGATTTCAAATAAGTCATCAGTTTTTTCAGGAGAGTTAATTGTTTACTTGAGCATTGCACTACAAAATCATTTTGCACTATGCTCTGCTTTCCACAAAATCTATCTTCTGTACAATGATTTAATGTACAAAATATACAGTGGGGCAAAAAAGTATTTAGTCAGCCACCAATTGTGCAAGTTCTCCCACTTAAAAAGATGAGAGAGGCCTGTAATTTTCATCATAGGTATACCTCAACTATGAGAGACAAAATAAGAAAAACAAATCCAGAAAATCACATTGTAGGATTTTTAAAGAATTTATTTGCAAATTATGGTGGAAAATAAGTATTTGGTCACCTACAAACAAGCAAGATTGCTGGCTCTCACAGACCTGTAACTTCTTCTTTAAGAGGCTCCTCTGTCCTCCACTCGTTACCTGTATTAATGGCATCTGTTTGAACTCGTTATCAGTATAAAAGACACTTGTCCACAACCTCAAACAGTCACACTCAAACTCCACTATGGCCAAGACCAAAGAGCTGTCAAAGGACACCAGAAACAAAATTGTAGACCTGCACCAGGCTGGGAAGACTGAATCTGCAATAGGTAAGCAGCTTGATGTGAAGAAATCAACTGTGGGAGCAATTATTAGAAAATGGAAGACATACAAGACCACTGATAATCTCCCTCGATCTGGGGCTCCACACAAGATCTCACCCGTGGGGTCAAAATGATCACAAGAACTGTGAGCAAAATCCCAGAACCACACGGGGGACCTAGTGAATGACCTGCAGAGAGCTGGGACCAAAGTAACAAAGGCTACCATCAGTAACACTCCAGGGACTCAAATCCTGCAGTGCCAGGCGTGTCCCCCTGCTTAAGCCAGTACATGTCCAGGCCCATCTGAAGTTTGCTAGAGAGCATTTGGATGATCCAGAAGAGGATTGGGACAATGTCATATGGTCAGATGAAACCAAAATATAACTTTTTGGTAAAAACTCAACTTGTCATGTTTGGAGGAGAAAGAATGCTGAGTTGCATCCAAAGAACACCATACCTACTGTGAAGCATGTGGGTAGAAACATCATGCTTTGGGGCTGTTTTCTGCAAAGGGACCAGGATGACTGATCTGTGTAAAGGAAAGAATGAATGGGGCCATGTATCGTGAGATTTTGAGTGAAAACCTCCTTCCATCAGCAAGGGCATTGAAGATGAAACGTGGCTGGGTCTTTCAGCATGACAATGATCCCAAACACACCGCCCGGAAGCATTTCAAGGTCCTGGAGTGGCCTAGCCAGTCTCAGATCTCAACCCCATAGAAAATCTTTGGAGGAGTTGAAAGTCCCAAAACATCACTGCTCTAGAGGAGATCTGCATGGAGGAATGGGCCAAAATACCAGCAACAGTGTGTAAAACCTTGTGAAGACTTACAGAAAACGTTTGACCTCTGTCATTGCCAACAAAGGGTATATAACAAAGTATTGAGATAAAATTTTGTTATTGACCAAATACTTATTTTCACCATAATTTGCAAATAAATTCTTTAAAAATCCTACAATGTGATTTTCTGGATTTTTTCTTATTTTGTCTCATAGTTGAGGTATATCTATGATGATTACAAGAACTTGCACAATTGGTGGCTGACTAAATACTTTTTGCCCCACTGTATACATATTCATATACAGTTATATAAAGTTTTTGTACAGTCTCAGTTTGTGTATGTGTGGTCACTATAGTAGTTATAGTATTTATAGTACATGTATAGTCAGATGGTTAACTGTTGTATAGCTCTATTGTTTTTCTTATACTTGCATTGTTGTATGTTTATCTCATGTTTAACTAGTATGTAGCACCGTGGTCCTGCGAGACACGATATTTCGTTCCACTCTATGTCCACACATGTAGCAGAATGACAATAAAGATCGACTTGACTTGAACTTGAATGTAATAATCATGGCTTTAAGGTGGATAAGTGAAGCAGGTTTAAAGGAGGTTTTAGTATGATTAGATTCTAGTTATGCTCCCTTGAGTATTGAAGCAAAATATTCAGTCACCAGACAGGATTTAATAGTTGAAATTTTGCTGGAATTATAGATGTTAAGAGTAATATTCATGTGGGTTCCAGCTCATGTGGGAGTGAAAGGTAATGAAGCAGCAGACAGACTGGCGAAACAAGCTGTGATGGACACCAGTATAGAAATGACAGTATCATATAATAGATATGAAATTAAAGCAATAATAAACAAAATAATAATGCAAAGATGGTAACATCAGTGGTAAATGGAAAACAAAGGAAGACATATGTATTCAATACAGACACAAGTATCCAGACTTAGAATAGGCCACACTGGACTTAATAAATCAAAGACGTTCATGTCTAAGCATCCAACAGGTCTCTGTGATTGGTGTGGAGGAGGTGAAACGCTTGAACATGTCATCATGCATTGTGGAGGATAGAGAACAGTTATTAGAAGAGTTTAGAAAGAAAGGAGAGTATGATATTATTATTATTATGAAATACTTATTAAAGGAAGGCCATATCAGAGCTGCTTTATTAAAGTTCCTGGAAAACACTGGTTTAATTAAAAGGATTTGAGTGTTTTTGTTTCTTTTTGGCTTTTTGATTTATCTTTTCTCTCATTAATAAACAGAAAAAAAACACACAAAAAACACATACAGTTAAAAGTAAACAATATAAAATATCAATGTCAAATATCATATAGTTAAAAGACACCAAATATAAACAATGTAATAATTTTAAAAGTGAAAGAACCAATGAATTGAGTTTACCATAATTAGTTTTATATGTTCTAGTTCTGTGTTTTATGTGAAACATGGTTCATCACAGATTAATTATTAAATGATTTTGTGATAGTTGTAAATGCCTCAATAACTGATCACGTCCTTTGCTGAAGTCTGTTGATGTAACCGAATCAAAAATATAAGAAAGATTATAATAATTCACAGTGTTGAATTGCATGAAATTAGACTGTAAATGACATTAAATGGTGTTTGAGTGTCCCCTGGTGGTGTAAATATTGTAGACATTTGGTATTTTGTCCCTGCGCGCACACCATAGTTCATCAGAAACATCCAACAGGATTATGTGAGCACTGTGGAGAAGAGGAATCAGTAGAACATGTTATATGTGTTTGTCAAAAGTATACTAATGAACGAGAAATAATGAAAAATGAACTTAGAAAGATGGGAGTGGATGAATTAAAGATTAAAATATAGTTACTCGTGGATTAGAGAGTTTATTTCTTTATCTCAAGAGAACAGAGCTGTTTTTATGGAATGGGTAAACTCTGGTCCACACTCCAATACAGTAGGTGGCGATAATGCACCTTAATGTTGGTGCTACCAGCCATAAAATCGAAGAAGAAGAAGTAGTTCATCAGAAAACGAGCGAAGCTACAATGGGTAAGCTGTCCTGTTCTCTCGCTCCTATAAATTGGTTATTAAATTAATGTCATTTCTATGATTGTAACTGTTTGGTAATGAGTATATTAAGATAAAAATATACTGTGTGTTAGATGTGCTGCACGTGTGACGACAGTTTGATCAATTACAGAAACGTTAGTGCTTTGTTAATGAAACGTGTTAATGTTCTTTCACAAGCTGCATCGATTTTTATTCCCATCAACGACTAAAACACCAAAATAAATGTTTTTTATTTAAATTCATGGGCGATTTTTTTTTTCATTTTCTTCTTGTGTTTGTTTTCTATTAATTCGTGTGTATGATTTTTTCTGTGTTTGGAGTCACTATAAATATTATAATAAAGAGAGATGATCTGCTGCTGATCCTGAATGTCTTGTTTAATTAGTGTTTATAGTCTGAGTCTCATCAATATTAATAAAGCTTCAGAAAATACTCTTTATTTAATGATAATAGCCCCTGTTTTCACCTCATTCATTATGCTGATCTCCTGTAAATTGCCAGTTAAAGTTCATTTAATTCTTATCATCAGACTTAAACTATGCAGTCACTATTGTGATATCTACAAGATACAGATGTCCTAACAGCATTTATTTCATTAGTCTGTGTTAAACTGTTTAATGTAAACCAAAAGTAAAAACCAATGAACAAAACTTTAAACACAAATGGAAGGAATTATGGAAACACTGATTTATTTCTTGGTTACATAACTGTACTTCTGTTTATTCTTTTGATTTTATTCTTAAAATTTTAATATTTGTAAATATTAAATGCAAAAATCTAACAGACAAACAGAAATGCATGTGTGAATTTGTATTCATATATTTTACTATAAATAGAGAGAATGAGAATAAGCTTTATTGTCAGGTATGTTTACACATACGAGGAATTCGCTATAGTGACAGAAACATGAATGCAGGTTATACATTTACATTTATGCATTTAGCAGATGCTTTTATCCACATGTTCCCTGGGAATTGAACCCACAACCTTTTGTGCTGCTAACGCAATGCTCTACCACTGAGCCACAGGAACACAGCCAGCAGGTAAACATAAATGCTTAATATGTGAATTAGTAGAAAACAGGGTTTCCTCGGTCCTTACAAAGTCTTAAATAACGTTTTCCTAATAAAAAGTCTTATAATGTGTTAAATTCAGATTCAATGGGTCTTAAATATTTTTGGTCAGATTAACACTAAAATATATTTTTCAGTCTGACGGACCAGTGACTTTACAGTAGGGGTGTAACGATTCACTCATTTTCTCGACGCATCGATTACAAATCCTGGCGATGCTTATGCATCGCTCTCGAAACATGGATTTTGAATCGTCGATTTCGGACAATGTCGATTTAAAATGCTATGAATCGAATGAATCGTGATTTCTATAGTGATTCAATGCTTTCAAAATATATACACATTAAATTACTACAAGCACGAATGAATGGAGACCTTGAACAGTGTTCGTGCCTCACATCTCTCCTTCACGCGCTCCACTATTAACCGTCTGTCACAGGATTGTGTTCGTCTCACTGATACATTTGTTGAGCAGCTGATGTGTGAGCTCTTAGTACTCGTGGCCAGTAATGCTATAGTGATGTACTTTTACTTTTCTGTAGTTTTCAATGGCTCTTGCTCATATTGACGACATTACCTGAGCAGTCGAAGGCTGTGCATTTATTGCATGGACGGAGCAAAAATTTAAGTGTGTAAAGCATACGCTCAATTCCATTGAATGATAAATGTGTTTTAACAATGTCGTTTAACCGAATGTACGAAGAAAACTGTTACAATAACCACAGCATTAACAACAACCTTGAAATAAGAGCGCGAGGTTTATCTAATAATCAGATGCTTGAAAGTAGTGTTTGTTGTCATAGAAAACAGACATCGGCACTTTTCTTTCAGAATCATCATTCGTCGATGGAGAGGAAAAGTTACATACTATAGCATTTTATTTTATGAAAATGAGATAAAGAAGTTTTCGCACTGAAAGAGAAGTGATCTCTGGCTCAAAGAACAGGCCAGACTATATCTGCAGCTGAGCTGAATAAAAAGCAGAATGAACTGATGAAACATTAAGACAATAAATACAATTTATGAATGATGCAGTGCTAATTGACATATCAATTATTACAGTACAGAAACTATAAAGTATATTTTCTACCTTATTCTGTGCAGAACATTTAAATAATTGTTTGTAGTATAAAACAATTATAAAATTTAAATAGGAAAATATATAGATTAGAAATGATTGATTATTGTCCAGCAGTGTATTTGATTTCTAATAGCAAAAAGTAAGAGATAAGAAAATAATTTATTGTAAAAAATTATAATAATACGTACGTACATAAAATTATTGTATTTGACTTTTCTGTCACTTCTGAAATGATGGCTATGCCCCTGGTGTGACAAAATGTTAGCCTATACATAATACTTTTAAAGCTCTTTTTTAATCTTGGTTCACATACATTTCTACATATGCCACGTCACGCCATAGCATCATGAAACTAGCATCTAACAATGGACAAAAGTTGTTGTTTTTTTCCTCTAATCTACGGTAATCATAAAAGCTGTGGTGTAATTTGCTCTCTGACTAAGCATTTAAAGAATCCTGTGAATGCACTTAAATAATGCAGAATCGTTAATCCAATCGAATCAAATTTAATTGTGAATTGAATCGTTATGAATTTGCAAAAATCGCTCTTGAATCGATTCGCTGTCTACCCAAAGATTCACAGCTCTTCTTTACAGTCGTTGGACAGACCGAAGGCTTTGTCTGCGTCTCAGTGTGCATACTATCCATCCTAAATTATATGTGTAGAAAAATACCTGACGAGTTGTAAAAAATGAAGTGGAAAATTAAAACAATAAATAATATAGGGGAGACTTTCTGTATCCAGGATACAAAATAGGGACGGAAACTCAAATGTTCAAATGATGTCACTTCCTGGATGTTGCCATTAAAAAGAAAATGCTTTAAAAAGGAATAAATAAAAGGAAATTGTGTTGAGTTAAAAATACTGGCCAGTTTTAGTTTAGTTTTTATTTTTAGAAAAGAATATAAATGTTATTATTATGTTTATAATATAATTTTATAATTGTGGATTTGATTAAGCATCAAATAGTTCTCACTACTGAAATTCTGGATATAACTGTATTTTCTAATATAGATAATTGTACCTTATTTTGTAAAAATGTGTCAAAAATATCATAATTTGGTGTAGCTGTTGTCTGCTTTCACTTCACATTATTTATATAATATTTTTACCTTTTTAACTTTAATTTCAGGTCTAATGGAGGAGAAACAACATCATGTCAAAACAGGAGAAACAACTCACTCACAGACTGAAAGAGTTTCTTTACTGAAAAGAAGAGACAAGAAAAGTTTCACCTGCACTCAGTGTGGAAAGAGTTTCACATTCAAACAGAATCTCAATGTTCACATGAGGATCCACACTGGAGAGAAACCGTTCACATGTGATCAGTGCGGGAAGAGTTTCACCACGATCATCACACCTTCAGAGACACATGAGAATCCACACTGGAGATAAACCTTTCACATGTGATCAGTGTGAAAAGAGTTTCACGCAATCATCAAACCTTCAGAGACACATGAAGATCCACACTGGAGAGAAACCGCATGAATGTGAACAATGTGGAAAAACATTTGTGAGGGCTTCAAACCTGAAGAAGCACCTGAAAGTTCATTCAAAGGAGAAACCGCATTCATGTTCTTTATGCGGAAAGAGTTTTTCACAACTGTGCAGTTTAAAACGACATCAGAAGATACACACTGGTGTGAGAGAATATATGTGCTTTGAGTGTGAGAAGACTTTTATTACAGATGCAGATTTGAAACGACAGGAGAGGATCCACACTGGAGAGAAACCTTACACGTGTTCACACTGCGACAAGAGATTCAGTCATTCAGGAGACCTGAAATCACACGAGAGGATCCACACTGGAGAGAAACCGTATCACTACACTACATGCGGGAAGAGTTTCAGTTATTCATCTAATCTACGGAGACATAAAATAAACAATCACATTAAGTAGTTTATCTTCAGGTTCAGTGATTTCTGGTGCTACACCGCATCTCTTCCATATTAATCTGTCATAAGATACATCATCTAAATTAGTCACAGTGAATAAAGTTCATCTTCAAGACCAGCGGTTTCTGTGAGATTCAGATCAACTCAATAATAGTTCCTCCCCATAGAATAATATCTATACTTTTATTATTGTATACAACTTTCATTTATGATATTTACTATGTTATTATGCTTTATTATGATTTTCTTTGTATGTTCAAAATGTTCTTCTAATGCATATTTGTAGAAGGTTTTTACAGGTAAAAAATGTTCTTCTTCACTAAGTTGAAAAAGAGGCTGATTTATTTTTCATTTAATCTTCACTGTTGTTTTTAAAACAATTAGTTAGTAGTCCGCTTAGGGTACAAAATGCAGGTGTAATATGTTCTTTCATGTAGGTTTGCGTCTGATCCATCTTCACTTTTATTCACTTGAGATGCTTTATATCTTGTTACTCAATAGAGAGAGATCTGTCTTTTACTTTATATTTGATCCAAGTATTAAATGTTTGTTGTCTGCTGATTTTCTTGAGTCATGATTGAATAATTTCATAATTTTAGTTACATCTAAAGACCATGAAATATTACGATTGCTTTTGGGGCTTTCCATAATTACAGTTCTCAATAAAGCTTTTAAAAGCATAGTAAACTAAATTTCACATCACACCTGATCATCTGTCTGTCTACATCAGTAAATATATAAACCATTGTGATACGTTTTCTATATATATTTATTTTAAACGGAATTTGGCGCGTTTTTGATCCTCTGCCGTTGGTTTCGCCTCGTGGTGATGACGTCATCATTCGCGGCTTCAGTGGAGTTTTCTGAGGTGAGCAATATTGCACGTAATTGTAAAATACACGTTACTTCTTTTGTTTAATCAATATTTTTACGGTGTAATTTCTGAATACTTTTTATCGGTCTCAGTGCTATTTGTGTGCCTGCTAACATTTATAGCTAAAGAAGGTTTTGTCTTTTTTCTCTTCACATACAAAACGGCAAGAGGAAACTATTTTGTTGTTATAAATGTTGTATATTTAGATTCATGTGGACAAATCACAATGTCCGATGAAGACAGTTGACAATGTCTTTATGCTAGTGGTATTTTGTTCTGTATCACTTGAGAAATTATTTTTCAATAGAGCACTTTAATAGTCTTTCAGTAAATATTGTGACTCAGACAATCAGTTTCTATCAGAAAACACTCAGAATAAAGTGAGATGATCTGCTGCTGATTCTGAATGGTTTGTTTAATTAGTGTTAATAGTCTGAGGATCATCAATATTATCAGCTGCTGAAAATCCTCTTTATTTCATGATAATAGCCCATGTTTTCACCTCATTCATTATGCTAATAACTTCAGATCCGTTAATTGCCACATTAAGCTCATTTTATTGCTGTTAACAGAATTAAGCAAGCAAAGTTATTGCGCCATTAGAAGATGTAACTATCATGTAATGGAATTATTTAATACTGTTAATTATTTAATACATTTTAGGCAAACAAATTATGAGAATAAAAGGGTTTTGTTGTGTGACAGGAGGGCCTTCATCCAGGCATGGCACCAGAATTATTTCTCTATACCGGGCTAAAGGGGGGCTATACCAATATGTGGGGGTGCTAAGAAAATAATCCATAGTCATAAAACATGTTTTTTTAAAACAAATTATAAAAGCTTATGATACACACCACATTTAACAAAAGCATTACCGCGGAAAGTAGGAGTGCCGGCCCAAGCAAAAATGGGGGGCAGTGTTAAAAATAAATAGCTTAAATTAAAATTTTGGAACAGAAAATAAATACAAATATTTGTATTCATTTGTTTATTCATTAAAATTAATAGAAAAATTAAGCTTAAGCCTACAAGACAATAAGCAACAGTAAAACATGAATTCAGTCGAATCAAATTGATTGTGAAAGTAGTTTCAACTTAAACTGACTTAGGAAGTAGTTTGTTGCCATGCCTCTTTTTATCATATTATTAGAGAGCTTCTCGCTCTCTGTATATATATATATATATATATATATATATATATATATATATATATATAAAAACGGCAAAAATATATATAAAACAACATATCAAACAAAAATTATGTTAAAATGCTACTTTAGAGAGGCAGACAGTCAGGTGTGCAATGAAATATAGTTTATTAAGCATTTAAAAGCTTTATAAGAAATGTAATTACAGACAACCCTGCAAAAACTCATTTCAGGGAGGTAGTGTGGTAGCAGACGTTTGGTATTTTGTCCCTGCCTGCGCACCGTAGTTCATCAGAAACATCCAACACGATTATGTGAGCACTGTGGAGAAGAGGAATCAGTAGAACATGTGTGTTTGTCAAAAGAATAATGAACGAGAAATAATGAAAAATGAACTTAGAAAGATGGGAGTGGATGAATTAAAGCTTAGAAATATAGTTACTCGTGGATTAGAGAGTTTATTTCTTTATCTCAAGAGAACAGAGCTGTTTTTATGGAATGGGTAAACTCTGGTCCACACTCCAATACAGTAGGTGGCGATAATGCACCTTAATGTTGGTGCTGCCAGCCATAAAATCGAAGAAGAAGAAGTAGTTCATAAGAAACCGAGCGAAGCTACAATGGGTAAGCCATATTTTCTATGTAATTTCTATGATTGTAACTGTTTGGTAATGAGTATATTAAGAGAAAAATATACTGTGTGTTCGATGTGCTGCACGTGTGACGACAGTTTGATCAATTACAGAATCGTTAGCAGGCCCAGTTCTTGACGGCTATGGAAGGGGTGGGCTGGCAGATATCCTGGGTGGGCAGTTTTTTAGTCATCATATCATCGTATAGTCTAGAAGATGGTTATACTGTAGATATTACTATATTAAATGTACACTGAAAAAAGCTTTTGTGGACAGCCTAGATTAGAATATCATGCATTTTCACAGCAAAATGAACATTTTTTCTTTATAGAAAAATAAAGACCTCTTTGTTCTGTTTCTCTGGATCGTTGTTTCTATGCTGGTGATTCTTTTCCACTAACTTTTTTTACCAAACAAGGCCGTAATCATGTCTAGAAAATTGGTAGGACCATCCGTTTTGAGGAAAATAAAGACCAGACCACTATGGTAATGTTATTAAAGAAACTAAATAGCTAAAGTATTTAAATGGATTTAGGGGAATAAATTAAAAGGAAAGAGCACTTTCTACTTTAAGATTTTTTTAAGTAATAAATCTGAACTGCAAATAATATTTTTTTTATTTTAAAATATGCATCCATTCAATTTCAGTTGTATAGTTGAAAACGCAAAACAGGAAAATGCTATTGTCATCACAATCAATTATGAATTACATGAATCACCTAAATGACAGACCTAATTTCCATTCAAACGTGGAATTCGACAAAGTCAAATAGTTTGTGTCACTGTATATTGTTGGGCGTTCACCATTTGTCAAACTTTTTATACCAAGTACCACTTCAGAAAACATTTGTCTCTCCAAGTACACCATAATGACCAACATTAAATTACATTTGCGTAGTAGACCTAACTATTCAGACACAGCTCTGCACAGCTTAAAAACGAAGCAGTTTTATTCCTAATGACAATATGTATTGTTGTCAGCCACTTTAACATTGTAAATACACAGTTTGAACATTAACACGGTGCTTACAGACTGGTAAATAAAATGTATTATACATAAAAGTTAAATAAAAACTGTACTGTACTTAATTGTAAAAAAAAAACGTTTACTCAAATAAAGATTCAATTAGGAGTATTGTGTTAACATATATTTGTGTATGTAGTGATTCCTCTGCGTACTACTAGAGGGAGCCTGAGTACCACAATAGTGTTACTCGTACCACACTTTGAGAACCACAGGTACATCATATAAGGGGAACGCTATGTCGAGCAGTCTGTTACTACAGTATCGAATGCAAATTTCATCGCACAGGCTAGTTACTTTCAATTTTTAGTCTTACATTCAGCATAAACAGCAAGCCAAAAGTGCCCCAGCCATGGGCGTAAATTTCATTTAACAGTAGGGGGGGACAATAACTATACAATTTCTCATGAGCAATTTTTGAAGGGGACACAAATAATACAGTCAAATTGTACTTATAAAGATATGTCCCCACAGTGAAAAACTTTGCTTCTATTATTATTATTGTAGCACGGAGACTGCGTCATTATGGTTATTTTCAAAGTTTTTATCAGGTTCAATGACAAAGCAGATCAGCACATTTCAAACAGCCACAAACCAAGGATAAGAAATAATAAAATCCCTTTTATTTCATCCATGCTGACGATTGTAATGATGCCAGGTTGTTTACCTCAGCTTAGAGCGCTCTGCTCGTGCTGCTTCTCAGAATGTTTGGTCGCTATAGCAACCAGTTGTAGTGGAAAACTGTAGGTCCAAAACAGAGCAGAACCGAACTGAACCGAACCGAGCTGGTACCAGTCAGTGGAAAACCCCCATAAGTTGCAGTGCACTATGCAACAAGCTATTGTAAACAAGTTAACGTTAACTAGATAAGTAATATTTTAATCACTAATATAGCAGATTCTTGGAAAATTAAATCGGTAACGTTAATCAGCATTTTTGCCGCAACTAATTTATGAATGAGTCTGCTGCATCAACTACATTAAAGAGAATCGCTTTATTTAAAGTGAATAAAGTACCCTACTTACTGGAGTTCAACATTAACTGAGCCGCAGCCACACACCTTCCGTGTGTGGGTAGGTGAATGAACTGAAACAGTGTTGCCAGATCGGGTTGGCGATTTCCAGCCCAAAAGTTCACCAAAACCCGCCAACTTCAACAAAAACCAGCCCAAAATTTTAACTGCCAAAATAATGTGATATGATTTTATTACCATGTCAATCAAGATTAATAAGGACCATTTTTATTTCCTCAAAATTAAATAATGATGAAAAAAGGTAATAAATATAAATAAATCATGGAATCAAAACAGGGCAAATGCGTTAAAGACAGTCAGAAATATGCTTAAAATGACCAGGAACCTTTTCAAAATGGCAATCAAGGAATTAACTGATAACCCCCGGGGGAACACATGCATCATTTTCAATGTCCACGGTAAGAAAAAGCTCATTTTTGTGCAAAAAAGTGCACAATAAAGTGATCAGAAAGCAATGTTAATTCACACCCACAACAGCCAAACATGTGTTATTCACTGAGATAACGTGACTAAGAGAAAAGTGAAGAAAAAAGCAGCTGATTGGGCGGTTTTTAGTTTTTGAAAAGCAGCTCAAATTTGGTCTACCCACCCACCGGTCCAAGCCGATCAAAAGAAGCACAATTGGGCGGAAACCCGCCCAATCTGGCAACACTGCTGGGAAGGCAGGCAGTGGGCCAAACCACTGTGAGGAAGGGGAGGGGGAACTCAACTGTTTCTAAAAGCACTTTTTGCGTTTTTCTACTTATTTTAGGTATACATACATATATTTTTCACAATAGAGAGTGTGATTTTTTTAAATAATTTTTGGGGGACAATCCTCGGATGGGGGGGGGACATGTCCCCTCCGTTCCCCCCGGGATTTACGCCCATGGCCCCAGCCATCCATGCAACGAACGACTGAATGCACGTTATGAGCGGGTTTTTTAGAAAACTAAAACTGCTCAGGGCTGCGTTTCCCAAAAGCATTGTAAGTCTAAGTTGACCGTAGCTCCTTTTTTTCTTCAATAGATCTACGATGTACTTCAGCGTACGATGCGTTTGGGAAACCCAGCCATGGTAATTTCAGTAGTAGGCTATGATACATATTCACGTAGCCTATAAAACCGCCGTAACTCACAAACCTCCCGTGATAGCGCGCAAATATTTCTGCCTGTTTTCGCTCGTTGCAGCTTTTCTGCAACAGACTGAAGCTCCGCATGAATTCAGCGCGCCTTGATTTCAGCCAATAAAAGAAAAATGCTACAATTTTCTGGTGTTATTTTATTATTGTTTGGGCAGTCTCCAGCTATATTTTAAACTTCTCTTCTTCAGTTCACTTTGTCTAATTTGGATTGGGTGGGCAAGACAGTCATTTGGGTGGGCTTAACCCTGCCCTGGAGCCGGCCCTGATCGTTAGTACTTTGTTAATGAAACGTGTTAATGTTCTTCCACAAGCTGCATCGATTTGTATTCCCATCAACGGCTAAAACACCAAAATAACATTTCTTTTTATTTAAATTCATTTTCTTCCAGTGATTGTTTTCTGTACATTCGTGTGTATGATTGTTTCAGTGTTTTGGAGTCAAAAGCTAAAGTATGAGTCTGTGGGAAATTAATAGAAAGCAATCTCAAGATTTGCTGATGAGATTTTAATGTTATTTAGCGCTTTTTCTTTTTTTACATTACTGTTTGTAAAAAACAAGTTTAGTTACTTTACGTTTTTATATTTGAATAAGACTGCAAACAGAAACTGTAAAGATAAGTGTATCAGTCATGTCAGTGTGAAAAGTTTTTTATTTCTCTGTATTTCTCGGGTCCTTAAAATGTCTTATATTCAGATTCTATGGATCTTAAATATGTTTGGTCAGATTACCGCTAAAATATATTTTTAAGCTTTCTTTCTATTTTGGCATTTATATTTGCAAAATAAAAAAATAGTTTTAGTTACTGGACTGGAAACAGAAACTGTAAAGGTCAGTGTGAGAAGTATGATTTTTTCAATAGAGCTGTATTACTAATGGAAAGCACTCTAAATATTATAATTATAACAAAGAAAGATGATCTGTTGCTGATCCTGAATGTCTTGTTTAATGAGTGTTTATAGTCTGAGTCTCAACAATATTATCAGCTGCTGAAAATACTCTTTATTTCATGATAATAGCCCATGTTTTCACCTCATTCATTATGCTGATCTCCTGTAAATTGTCAGTTAAATTTAATTTAATTCTTATCATCAGACTTAAACTATGCAGTCACTATTGTGCTATATACAAGATACAGATGTCCTAACAGCATTTATTTCATTAGTCTGTGTTAAACTGTTTAATGTAAACCGAAACAAAAGTAATAAACAAAACTTTAAACACAAATGGAAGGAATTATGGAAACACTGATTTATTTCTTGGTTACATAACTGTACTTCTGTTTATTCTTTTGATTTTATTGTTAAAATTGTAATATTTGTAAATATTACATGTAAAAATCTAACAGACAAACAGAAATGCATGTGTGAATTTGTATTCAGGTATTTTACTATAAATAGAGATAATGAGAATAAGCTTTATTGTCATTGGAATTTGTTATAGTGACAGAAACATGAATGCAGGTTATACATTTACATTTATGCATTTAGCAGATGCTTTTATCCAAAGCGACTTACAGTACATTCAGGTTATGCGTGTTCCCTGGGAATTGAACCCACAACCTTTTGTGCTGCTAACGCACTGCTCTACCACTGAGCCACAGGAACACAGCCAGCAGGTAAACCTAAATGCTTAATATGTGAATTAGTAGAAAACAGGGTTTCCTCGGGTCCTTAAAAAGTCTTAACTAACGTTTTCCTAATGAAAGTCTTAAAGTCTTGAATCCAGATTCAATGGGTCTTAAATATTTTTGGTCAGATTACCGTTAAAATATATTTTTCAGTCTGACGGACCCAGTGACTTTACTGTAGGGGTGTAACGATTCACTAATTTTCTCGATGCATCGATTACAAACCCTGACGATGCATCGATCTCGAAACATGGATTTTTGAATCATCGATTTCAGACAGTAATCGATTTAAAATGCTAAGAATTGAATGAATCGTAATTTCTATAGCGATTCAATGCTTTCAAAATATATACACATTAAATTACTACAAGCACGAATGAATGGAGACCTTGAACAGTGTTCGTGCCTCACATCTCTCCTTCCCGCGCTCCACTATTAACCGTCTGTCACAGGATAGCGTTCGACTCACTGATACATTTGTTGAGCAGCTGATGTGTGAGCTCTTAGTACTCGTGGCCAGTAATGCTATAGTGATGTAGTTTTACTTTTCTGTAGTTTTTCAATGGCTCTCGGTCATACCGACGACATTACCTGAGCAGTCGAAGGCTGTGCATTTATTGCATGGACGGAGCAAAAATGTAAGTGTGTAAAGCATACGCACAATTCCATTGAATGATATTGATGTATTTGATTTCTAATAGCAAATTCAAAGTAAGAGATAAGAAAATAATTGATTATTTAAAAAATTATAATAATACGTACATACATAAAATTATTGTATTTGACTTTTCTGTCACTTCTGAAATGATGGCTATGCCCCTGGTGTGACAAAATGTTAACCTACACATAATACTTTTAAAGCTCTTTTTTAATCTTGGTTTACATACATTTCTACATATGCCATGTCACGCCATAGCATCATGAAACTAGCATATAACAATGGACAAAAGTTGTTGTTTTTTCCTCTAATCTACGGTAATCATAAAAGCTGTGGTGTAATTTGCTCTCTGACTAAGCATTTAATGAATCCTGTGAATGCACTTAAAGAATGCAGAATCGTTAATCCAATCGAATCAAATTTTATTGTGAATCGAATCGTTCTGAATTTGCAAAAATCGCTCTTGAATCGAATCGAAAACCTGTGTATCGTGAATCGAATCGATTCGCTGTCTACCCAAAGATTCACAGCTCTTCTTTACAGTCATTGGACAGACCGAAGACTTTGTCTGCGTCTCAATGTGCATACTATCCATCCTAAATTATATGTGTAGAAAAATACCTGAAGAGTTGTAAAAAATGAAGTGGAAAATTAAACCAATAAATAATATAGGGGAGACTTTCTGTCTCCAGGGTACAAAATAGGAACTGAAATGTTGAAAGGATGTCACTTCCTGGATGTTGCCATTAAAAAGAAAATGCTTTAAAAATGAAGAAATTAAAGGAAATTGTGTTGAGTGAAAAATATCGGCCAGTTTTAGTTAAATTTGTATTTTTAGAAAAGAATATCAATGTTAATATTGTTTATAATGTCATATTATAATTGTGGATTTTATTACGCATCAAATAGTTCTCACTATAGAAATTCTGGACGTAACTGTATTTTCTAATATAGATAATTATACCTTATTTTGTAAAAAATGTGTAGAAATTATCATAATTTGGTGTAGCTGTTGTCTGCTTTCACTTCACATTTTGTAATAATATTTTTACCTTTTTAACTTTAATTTCAGGTCTAATGGAGGAGAAACAACATCATGTCAAAACTGGAGAAAAAACTCACTCACAGGCTGAAAGTATTTATTTACAGAAAAGAAGAGACAAGACAAGTTTCACCTGCACTCAGTGTGGAAAGAGTTTCACAAACAAACAGAGGCTTGAGATTCACATGAGGATCCACACTGGAGAGAAACCGTTCACATGTGATCTGTGCGGGAAGAGATTCACAATCTCATCAACCCTCAAGAGACACATGAAGATCCACACTGGAGAGAAACCTTACAAGTGTTCACACTGCGACAAGAGATTCAGTCGGTCAGGACATCTGAAAACACACGAGAGGATTCACACTGGAGATAAACCTTGCGTGTTCACACTGCGACAAGAGATTCAGTCAGTCAGGAGACCTGAAATCACACGAGAGGATTCACACTGGAGATAAACCTTACACGTGTTCACACTGCAACAAGAGATTCAGTCAGTCAGGACATCTGAAAATACACGAGAGGATTCACACTGGAGAGAAACCGTATCACTGCACTGCATGCGGGAAGAGTTTCAGTCATGCAATTTCTCTGAGACATATAATAAACAATCATATTAAGTAGTTTTTCTTCAGGTTCAGTGCTTTCAGGTGCTACACCGCATCTCTTCCATATTAATCTGTCATAAGAAACATCATCTAAATTAGTCACAGTGAATAAAGTTTATCTTCAAGACCAGCGGCTTCATCTGTAAGATTCAGACCAACTCAATAATAGAGATCCTCCCCTAAGAACAATATCTAAAGTTTTATTCTTGTATACAACTTTGCTTTATGATATTAATTATATTATTATTAGGGATGTGATGAGACACTTATCCCACGAGACGAGACTGAGTTCACGAGAACGAGACGAGATTTTTAGACTTTTTTTTTTTAAATCCTCAATGACTAAATATTTAGGGACATTTTTTATTTTATTCAACTGAAAAAAATACACTTGTTTTGAATTTTTTATTATTTTTTGCCCCATGTAGACCTAGTTTGCCATTTTTTTCACCATTGCATAAATTAAATAGCAAAAGGAGCATTTTACTGTTTTGTACTGCTTTTTAAATAAAAAAATAATTTACAAAACAACAATGTAAAATATTTACACTGAAATATTTACACATTCAATCAAACATTATACCAGCAAAGCACAATTTTTGGACAATAAAAAAAAAAAAAATGTGTGAATTGTTGGCCTTCTGAAAAAGTATGTTAATGCCTTGCGAGACTTCTTTTAAAACATTAGAATACAGTACAGATCCCAATTTGAACACTGTGTTAATGTTATAATAAATTTATTAATAGAGCTGTTGTAGAGTAATTATTATTGTCTTTATTGTTTAATTTTACAGAACAACATTAAAATTACAACACTAACATTAATGAATGTTGATGGAGTTTTTTTTGTAGGAAGACTGCAGGAAGACCTCAGTGCTTCTATTTGTTGACAGCATATTTATAAGTTATTCTGACAAGTTTGGGAAGATGTTTGTCTCACGTATCGCATATGCACATGCCTTTAAAAAACTAATACAAATGTTACTGAGCAGCTGATGAGAACAGTTTTTTTAGGCAGATTTTTCTCGCACTTTGGACTTTGAACCCTGGTGCTGCAAGCTCGAGCAGCGCTGTTTGAATAACTTACATGCGTGCGTGTATTGGAAAACACAACATTCTGCAGATTATTTACTAATCGTTTGAGGCCATTTCGTGATTTAATTAATTGAGTAACCAGCATCAACCACCCTTCCTCTTCTCATTGGAGACATGAGATACAGTGCTACTGCTAAACAGCCTCTCGCTGTCGGTGCAAAACATACAAAAAAGATTCATGTGGACAAATCACAATGTCCGATGAAGACAGTTGACAATGTCTTTGTTAGTGGTATTTTTTTCTGTATCACTTGAGAAATAATTTTTCAATAGAGCACTTTAATGGTCTTTCAGTAAATATTGTGACTCAAACAATCAGTTTCTATCAGAAAACACTCAGAATAAAGTGAGATGATCTGCTGCTGAGCCTGAATGTCTTGTTTAATGAGTGTTAATAGTCTGAGAATCATCAATGTTGTCAGCTGCTGAAAATACTCATTATTTCACGATAATAGCCCCTGTTTTCACCTCATTCATTATGCTAATAACTCCAGATCCGTTAATTGCCACATTAAGCTCGTTTTATTGCTGTTAACATACTTAAGCAAGCAAAGTTATCATGTAATGGAATTATTTAATACTGTTAATTATTTAATACATTTTAGGTAAACACGTTTAGGTAAATGTTGTTGTTTGTTAGCATGTGTGTTTGACTGTGTTCTTTTTTTAGGATTACTAATAAACTACTGCCGTTTGATTTATCTATTTTAATTTTAGATAAATTATGTATGAATTTAATATGTCTTTATAGGTATTTTCTTTCGTTTTAGTTTTAGTAAATTGTATTTATTTTAGTAATATTACTTCAACATACTACATGGAAATGAAATAACATATATATGGATGGGTGTTTGGCTTAGTGTCATGTTAGAATCATTGTTATACTCATACCTTTTGTTGTTTTAATATTTTGAAATGTTTTTAGCTTTATTTTTTGTTTTCATTTCAATGTTTAGTTTTGAAATGTTGTTGTATGCATTTGTCATTTTATTTAATTTCTACATTTTCTTAAATGTGTATATATAGTATTTATAGACTTTTAACTTATAGTTTTAGTTACTTTTTCTTATTTGTAAGTCGCTTTGGATAAAAGCGTCTGCTAAATGACTAAAAAGTAAAGTAAAGTTGAAAAAGAGGCTGATTTATTTTTAATTTCATGTTCACTGTTGTTTTTAAAACAATTAGTTATTATTCAACTTAGGGTGTGTTTTACAAAATGCAGGTGTAATATGTTCTTTCATGTAGGTTTGCATCTGATCCATCTTCACTTTTATTCACTTGAGATGTTTATATCTTGTTAGTCATTAAAGAGAGAGATCTGTCTTTTACTTTATATTTTCTTCAAGTATTAAACTTTTATTGTCCATGTTAGTTGTCTGCTTATTTTTCTTGCGTCATGATAGAATAATTTCGTAATTTTAGTTACATCTAAAATCCAGGAAATATTATGATTGCTTTTGGCTTTCCATAATTACATTTCTCAATAAAGCTTTTAAAAGCCTAATAAACCAAATGTCACCTCACACCTGATCATCTGTCTGTCTACAGCAGTAACTATTTAAACTATTTTGATACGTTTTTTTATTTTAAACAGAATTTGGCGCGTTTTTGATAATCTGCCGTTGGTTTCGCCTCTCGGTGATGACGTCATCATTCGCGGCTTCAGTGGAGCTTTCTGAGGTGAGCAGTTCATAATATTGCACGTAATTGTAAAATACACGTTACTTATTTTGTTTAATCAACATTGGGGTAATTTCTGAATAGTTTTTATCGGTCTCAGTGCTATTTGTGTGCCTGCTAACATTTATAGCTAAAGAAGGTTTTGTCTTTTTTCTCTTCACATACAAAACGATGAGGAAACTATTTTGTTGTTATAAATGTTGTATATTTAGATTCATGTGGACAAATCACAATGTCCGATGAAGACAGTTGACAATGTCTTTATGTTAGTGGTATTTTTTTCTGTATCCCTTGATAAATTATTTTTCAATAGAGCACTTTAATGGTCTTTCAGTAAATATTGTGACTCAAACAATCAGTTTCTATCAGCAAACACTCAGAATAAAGTGAGATGATCTGCTGCTGATCCTGAATGTCTTGTTTAATGAGTGTTAATAGTCTGAGAATCATCAATGTTATCAGAGAGGGGCTAGACCAAAATGTGGGGGTGCTACAAAAATAATCCATATTCATAAAACATGTTTTTTTTTATTGTATATAAAAGCTTATGATACACACCACATTTAACAGAAGCATTACCGCGGGATGTAGGGGTGCTGGCCCAAGAAAAAATGGGGTCTGGGGGGTGCAGTGTTAAAAATAAATAGCCTAAATGAAAATTTTGTTACAGAAAATAAATACAAATAATTGTATTAATTTGTTTATTCATTAAAATTAATAGAAAAATTAAGCTTAAGCCTACAAGACAATAAGCAACAGTAAAACATTCATTCAGTCGAATCAAATTGATTGTGAAAGTCGTTTCAACTTAAACTGATTTAGGAAGTCGTTTGTTGCCATGCCTTTTTTAATCATATTATTACTTGTAATACGTCTGTACTGTACCCAAATCAAGAACTAATGACCATTTCTTCAGCCATTGCAAAGATACAGCAGAGACAGACCGAGAGCATCTATTTACCTCAGCAGCCAATCTCGCATTCATCTTTACATCTTTCTTATTCTTGGAACAATATGAATGCTTAGTTAAGATTGATTCAGTATTACTCTTAATGATAAAGTAGCTTATATTAAACAAAACAACTTTTATTAACAGAAGGAGTAAGACATACCCACTTTGTATCAAATAAATAATTTCCCCTTACTTCAAAGGATGCTTTTGGCTCATTATCATTAATAACAATAATAATAATAAAGGCTACAATAATACCATGTAATAAGCCAGCTAATATTATTAACATCTTTAATATGTGAATGCTGGCAAATGACCATGGCATAAGCGGGATAACCAACGGCTAGCTGTGCATTAAACGATTTGAATGCACTTCGCGGAAGTGATAACTCTGTAGTCTGTAGTCCGTCATTCCACAGCGATGAAGATAATTCACTAGTGGAAGATATTCAAAACAGACCCCAATCCTCACAGGAGTGGACATCCCATCAAATTCAGCCCAAGACCAGACCGTGTGATGCTCAGAGAAATGGCAGACAACCCAAAAACATCACTGGAGACACTGGAGACTCAGTTAACATATTACATAATTAAGTTCATGACAGAACAGTTACACAAATATGGGACACGTATGGCATGTTTGGAAGGCTTGCCAGAAGAAAGCCTCTTCTATTAAAACAACAACAACAACATGACAGCACAGTTTGATGGAGCAAGTTGTTGTCTCCTGAAAATAGTATCTTTGAAGAAAAACTGAAGCCTGTGTCTCACGGGGCAAATGTGGGAATGTTTCTGGGATATTTCATGAAACATCTCTCTAATTGTGATTATTCCTGCAGCTGTAAGCTTTCATTTGAGTAGTTTGTTCTCAGGGAAGAAGAAAACATTTTTCCTTATTCATGTTCTTTGTGTGGAAAGAGTTTTTCACATCTGCAGAGTTTAAAAGCACATCAGAAGATACACACTGGTGTAAGAAATTACATGTGCTTTGAGTGTGAGAAAACATTTCATACAGATTCAGATTTAAAACGTCATGAGAGGATCCACACTGGAGATAAACCTTATCACTGCACTGCATGCGGGAAGAGTTTCACTCAATCATCTTCTCTACGGAGTCATACAATAAACAATCACATTACGTGGTTTAGCTTCAGGTCCAGCGCTTTCAAGTGCTACCCTGCATCAAACATTTCCAGAAAAATAAGGATTTCAAATAAATTATCATTTTTTTCAGGAGAGTTAATTGCAATAATCATGTCTTTAAGGTGGATAAGTTAAGCAGGTTTAAAGGAGGTTTTAGTATGCTCAGATTCTAGTTATTCTTGAGTATCGAAATTAAATATTAAGTCACCAGACAGGATTTAATTAGTTGAATTAGTTGATTTTGCTAGAATTATAGATGTTAAGAGTAATATTCATATGGGTTCCAGCTCATGTGGGAGTGAAAGGTAATGAAGCAGCAGACAGACTGGCGAAACAAGCTGTGATGGACACCAGTATAGAAATGACAGTATCATATAATAGATATGAAATTAAAGCAATAATAAATAATGCAAAGATGGTAACATCAGTGGGAAATGGAAAACAAAGGAAGACATATGTATTCAATACAGACACAAGTATCCAGACTTAGAATAGGCCACACTGGACTTAATAAATCAAAGACGTTCATGTCTAAGCATCCAACAGGTCTCTGTGATTGGTGTGGAGGAGGAGAAACACTTGAACATGTCATCATGCATTGTGCATGATAGAGAACAGTTATTAGAAGAGTTTAGAAAGACAGGAGAGTATGATATTATTATTATGTAATACTTATTAAAGAGAGGCCATATCAGACCTGCTTTATTAAAGTTCTTGGAAAACACTGGTTTAATTAAAAGCATCTGAGTGTTTTTGTTTCTTTTTGGTTTTTCGATTTATCTATTTTCTCATTAATAAACAGAAATAAAGAAGAAAAAAACACAGTTAAAAGTAAACAATATCAAATATCAATATCAAATATAATACAGTTAAAAGTCACCAAATATAAACAATGTAATAATTTTAAAAGTGAAAGAACCAATGAATTGAGTTTACCTTAATTAGTTTTATATGTTCTAGTTCTGTGTTTTATATGAAACATGGTTCATCACCGATAAATTAATAAATGCTGTTGTGATAGTTGTAAATGCCTCAATTTAACCAATCGTGTCGTTTGTTGAAGTCTGTTGATGTAACCGAATCAAAAAGATTCGGTTTGGTATTTTGTCCCTGCGTGCGCACCGTAGTTCATCAGAAACATCCAACAGGATTATGTGAGCACTGTGGAGAAGAGGAATCAGTAGAACATGTTATATGTGTTTGTCAAAAGTATACTAATGAACGAAAAATAATGAAAAATGAACTTAGAAAGATGGGAGTGGATGAATTAAAGCTTAAAATATAGTTACTCGTGGATTAGAGAGTTTATTTCTTTATCTCAAGAGAACAGAGCTGTTTTTATGGAATGGGTAAACGCTGGTCCACACTCCAATACAGTAGGTGGCGATAATGCACCTTAATGTTGGTGCTACCAGCCATAAAATCGAAGAAGAAGAAGAAGAAGAAGTTCCTCAGATTTGTTCAGATTCATGTGCATCATTGGTTAGTTTACTATACAGTCACTCGGAAAGTAGACCAGACATTTTAATGGAAATAATGCAAACGTTATACAGAATTCAAATGATGGGTATTACAGTGTTTTTTTTATGGGTGCCTGCACATATTGGTATCCAAGGAAATGAAACTGCAGATAAAGAAGCAAAAGCAGCAGTAAAGAACAACGACATTAACATAATTGTTAATCTAAGTAAGAGTGAAATCAAGAGTATTATTAAGAAAAGGCTGAAGGAAAGGTGGCAAAAACAATGGGATAAGGAGAAAAAAGGTCGATGGTTTTACAGAATTCAAAGGAAAGTGGGAGAGATGAGAAGTGCAGGGAAAAACAGATGAGATGAAATAGTAATATCAAGGATGAGATTTGGACACACAAAATTAAATAGTACACTTTATAAAATGGGTAAACATGATACGGGAAGGTGTGAATTTTGTGGGCAAGAAGAATCAAGTCAAGTCAAGTCAAGTCACCTTCATTTATATAGCGCTTTTAACAATACAAATTGTAACAAAGCACTGCACAATATCAAAATAGGCAAATTGTGTCAATAATGTAAAATGACAGGATTTAACACTCAATTATCTGCTGAATGCATTTCATTATTGAATTTAGTAATGGCATTGTCCAGCTTAGTTCAGTTTAAATAATATCTGTGCAATCAGTGGAACGTGTTATTTTTGTCAGAAATACGAAACTAAAAGAAGGATTCTAATGCAAAATTTAGAAAAAATAAAAATGCAATTTAAACTTAGAAATATATTGCAAAATTACTCGAGAAATTTATGCTATAGTTTTATTTTTCAGTACCTTAAAATAACAAATTTGTGGGAGAGAATATAAAAAAAAAAAAAAAACAAGGGGGGAAAGTAGTAAGTCATTTTGATCCACACTCCATACCAGTTGGTGGCGGAAATACACTATTTTGTTGTTTGTCAACCGCCAATAAATTTAAAGAAGAAGAAGAAGAAGAAGAAGAAGAAGTTCATCAGAAAACGATCGAAGCTACAATGGGTAAGCCTTCTTTTCTCTCCCTCCTGTATATTGGTTATTAAATTAATGTAATTTATATGATTGTAACTGTTTGGTAATGAGTAAGATAAAAATATACTGTGTGTTAGATGTGCTGCACGTGTGACGACAGTTTGATCAATTACAGAAACGTTAGTGCTTTGTTAATGAAACGTGTTAATGTTCTTCCACAAGCTGCATCGATTTTTATTCCCATCAACGACTAAAACACCAAAATAACCATTTCAAAATAACTTTTTTTTATTTAAATTCATTGGCTTTTTTTTTTTTTTTTTTTTGTACATTCGTGTGTATGATTGTTTCAGTGTTTGGAGTCAAAAGCTAAAGTATGAATCTGTGGGAAATTAATAGAAATCAATCTCAAGATTTGCTGATGAGATTTTAATGTTATTTAACGCTTTTTCTTTTTTCACATTACTGTTTGTAAAAAACTAGTTTAGTTACTTTACGTTTTTATATTTGAATAAGACTGCAAACAGAAACTGTAAAGATAAGTGTATCAGTCATGTCAGTGTGAGAAGTGTTTTTTTTCAATAGAGCTGTATTTCTAATGGAAAGCATTATAAATATTATAATTATAACAAAGAGAGATGATCTGTTGCTGATCCTGAATATCTTGTTTAATTAGTGTTTATAGTCTGAGTCTCATCAATATTAATAAAGCTGCTGAAAATACTCTTTATTTCACGATAATAGATCCTGTTTTCACCTCATTCATTATGCTGATCTCCTGTAAATTGCCAGTTAAAGTTAATTTAATTCTTATCATCAGACTTAAACTATGCAGTCACTATTGTGATATATACAAGATACAGATGTCCTAACAGCATTTATTTCATTAGTCTGTGTTAAACAGTTTAATGTAAACAAAAACAAATGTAAAAACCAATGAACAAAACTTTAAACTCGAATGGAAGGAATTATGGAAACACTGATTTATTTATTGGTTACATAACTGTACTTCTGTTTTTTTCTTTTGATTTTTATTCTTAAAATTGTAATATTTGTAAATATGAAATGTAAAAATCTAACAGACAAACAGAAATGCATGTGTGAATTTGTATTCAGATATTTTACTATAAATAGAGAGAATGAGAATAAGCTTTATTGTCAGGTATGTTTACACATACGAGGAATTTGCTATAGTGACAGAAACATGAATGCAGGTTATACATTTACATTTATGCATTTAGCAGACGCTTTTATCCAAAGCGACTTACAGTACATTCAGGTTATGCATGTTCCCTGGGAATTGAACCCACAACCTTTTGTGCTGCTAACGCAATGCTCTACCACTGAGCCACAGGAACACAGCCAGCAGGTAAACATAAATGCTTAATATGTGAATTAGTAGAAAACAGGGTTTCCTCTGTCCTTAAAAAGTCTTAAATAACGTTTTCCTAATAAAAGGCCTTAAAAGTCTTAAAATGTCTTAAATTCAGATTCAATGGGTCTTAAATATTTTTGGTCCGATTACCGCTAAAATATATAATCGATTTAAAATGCTAAGAATCGAATGAATAGTGATTTCTATTGCGATTCAATGCTTTCAAAATATATACACATTAAATTACTACAAGCACGAATGAATGGAGACCTTGAACAGTGTTCGTGCCTCACATCTCTCCTTCACGCGCTCCACTATTAACCGTCTGTCACAGGATTGCGCTCGTCTCACTGATACATTTGTTGAGCAGCTGATGTGTGAGCTCTTTGTACTCGAGGCCAGTAATGCTATGGTGATGTAGTTTTACTTTTCTGTAGTTTTTCAATGCCTCTCGGTCATACCGACGACATTACCTGAGCAGTAGAAGACTGTGCTATTATTGCATGGACCAGTGGCCAAGGCCCACCCAATGTGAAGTTAGTACTTTTTCAAATGAATTATATGTATTAAACGATAATAATAATAAACGTATAGTTTCCCTACAACTTCATATATTTACTTTAAAATATTGTTACTGAAAGCCAGCTTATGCACAGTACATTACACACATTATGTTGCTTTGGCCTTTTGTTTTAGCCGCGGAAGCATTGCAGCGAGCTTTGTATTGAACGCACTTCATTCCACGATACTTTTGTTCCTTCTTGTTTATTTGAGAAGATAATTGATCAACAAAACATGTTAAAATTAAGATACAAATCATACAAAACGAAATTCATTCCCAAAAAGATATTCCTCACGAAACTAGAGAATATGAACTGGTCAAAAATATGTCTGACCCACTTCCTATCTTCCGGCGTACTGCCTTCCCATTTGCTGCAGCCTTATGACGTTTACAATTTCCTTTCTTAATTAACAAATTTAACTAAAACACAAACAAATAATATTTAAACTTAAATAACAAAAATAAAAAGTACACTTTTTTAAATGGCTACAACACATTAAATTTCATGTAAATCATCCATGCTAACACACACGTTTTCTATTTTTTTTTTTTTTTTTTTTTTGAAAGTAGACATTTCACTCTCTTTTCAAAGACGGAGTTTCTTTACAGATTTGAAAGATGTATTAGGCTACTTTTATCTGTATAACCAAAAATGTCGGAGATTTTAAGAGCAAGAGCACCGGCACCTGTCCTGCTGGGAGCGCTATTCAGCTTCCACTCTCCACACACACACACACACACACACACACACACACTTCAATAGCGCACATTTCTCTAGATTAACATCATATTGAGCGGCCATGTAATGTTGCTACTACATACATATTTCAGATGAAAAGAAAAAATAGGCGCGTTCGACTTTACGCGGCGCTGTATCGCACCGTGCAGCTCTTTAATGCAGACGAGATCGCTGATTACGTGTTTTATGAGAAAGTCAAAGAGAGAAAACACAGCTGATGAATCCGTTTTCAAATGACCGATTTGATATTCTGTGTGGATCTATTTACTCATCAGCCTACAATCTATAGATCTATAGGCTATTGAATAAATGTGTGAATATCCATCATTTTAAAGTCGAAAGCTGCGGGAAAGAGTCGAAATATGCGCTATAGCCCATGCGCAATCCCGTTCCAAAATTCAGGACCTGAATAAACATAATTGTATTATACAGAGATTTGTAAAATAGATTTCCATGACTTTTCCAAAACTTTCTGGGTTTATTCATTTTTCCAAAACTTTTCCAGGTTTTTCATGACCGTACGAACCCTGTCAAATACAATAATTTTATGTACGTATTATAATTTATTTTTTACAAGAAATTATTTCTTATCACTTACTTTGAATTTGCTATTAGAAATCACATACACTGCTGGACAATAATCAATAATTTCTAATCTATAATTTGTCCTAATTAAATGTTATGATTGTTTTATACTACAAACAATTATTTAAATGTTCTGCACAGAATAAGGTAGAAAATATACTTTATAGTTTCTGTACTGTAATAATTGATATGTCAATAAGCACTGCATCATTCATAAATTGTATTTATTATCTTAATGTTTCATCAGTTCATTCTGCTTTTTATTCAGCTCAGCTGCAGATATAGTCTGGCCTGTTCTTTGAGCCAGAGATCACTTCTCTTTCAGTGCGAAAACTTCTTTTTCATAAAATAAAATGCTATAGTATGTAACTTTTCCTCTCCATCGACGAATGATGATTCTGAAAGAAAAAGTGCCGATGTCTGTTTGCTATGACAACAAACGCTACTTTCAAGCATCTGATTATTAGATAAACCTCGCGCTCTTATTTCAAGGTTGTTGTTAATGCTGTGGTTATTTGAACAGTTTTCGTACTAAGTACATTCGGTTAAACGACATTGTTAAAACACATTTATCATTCAATGGAATTGTGCGTATGCTTTACACACTTACATTTTTGCTCCGTCCATGCCAGGGGCGAGGCCAGAAATGTTTAAGTGGGTGGGCCATGTGCATGTAAGAGAACTGCATAATTGCCAACCGCAAATACATATGTTCAATGCAAAACACTTCTAAAACATTAATTAACATTCGTTTTAATTTCAAAATGTACTAATAGTTATTACACTTTTAATTTATCTGTTAACATTCGTACCTGAGCTGACAAACAGTTGTAGCATATTTTTACTAAATAACCTTAAAAAAGGTTAATTAATACTGTAACAAATGTATTTCTCGTTGTTAATGTTAGTTAATGCATTACCTAACGTAAGTTTATTGTAGAGCTTTACCTTAGTCTGAGCTTCGCAGGGGATCTTTTAATCAAGGTTCTCTGTCAGGAGAGTAAACGAATACCGCTGACGTGCGTGTGTGTGTGTGTGTGTGTGTGTGTGTATAAACTCCTGAATTAAAAAAAAATGTGTTGGTCTGATTTTTTGTTTTATAATTTCAAACGTATTTGATTGGTTTGTCGAAAGTGAGCGCGGAAATGTTTGGTTGTTTGCCAAGCATAGCGCTACTGCTTAACCTTAACGTTAGTTGTAACTTTTTATCTGTGAGATGAGGTGAGGTTATGGTTCTGCTGTGATCTTTGAACTATTTTCGCTGCTGAAACAACAAAAACAGTCAATATTGCGTCTAAAATGTAAGTGACTTAATATTAATTACTTGTTTAGTGAACTGTCATATGAAATCAGTGTCACATTTTCAATCGTGATGGTATTCAGCACACTTGGTCGTGTGGTGTTGCTTAAGTGTATCATGTTATAAAAACTCCACATTTCTAAATGTTACCGCAGTATGTTAACTGAGTTTAACTCGCTTTGTTAACACATTGTTAACTCACTTTGTGTTTGCTGCGCTCATTTGTTTATATTTATCCTCGAGAGAGAGGCAGCTAGCGTAATTACATTATGCACTGTCGATCGCCATTTAAACTAAATGAAGAAGAATCATTATCGAGTTTTGGTGTTTGTTATTGGTGTTTTAATCAAGCCCGCATGGGCAAGTAAAATTCTCTTTCAGTTAGCCTTTTAAAAAATCCACTTGTCCCGGATAAATGGACAAGTGTTGATGTTGAGCCCTGCAATGTGTGTTTAGACTGCTTCAGAAGGCTAGGTCCAATCTTTACGACGACTCTGTTGTATTGCGTCAGTGGAGTGGTACCTCCATTCTTCCTCGTTTTTTGTCTATTTAATTCATAATTAATGATATTATGCATTGCAATGAGGTTGATCTCATTCGTGCCTCCCCTGAAAAAATGAAATGCCCGTCCGTGAATTTGTGTTTGGCGCCGGGTCTTAGAAGAGAAAAAGAAGAAAAAATCATACATGAAATTATAAGACTTTCTGGCGATTGTAATATAAATCAAGAAAATAAAAATAACTTACTACAACTACAGTTGGAATTATATAGAATATAAGGGAAAGGAAAAAATGGTTAGAGGAAGGAGAAAAAAGTTCTACATATTTTTTAATATAGAAAAAAGAAATGTAGAATGTACATCTATGGTCACATTGAATATTAATGGAAAGTTAACAGAAAACGTTAAAGAAATATCAAGATTTTTATGATAATTTATATTCGGATGACAACAAATTGAGTAATGCACAGTCATTTTTAGACTCTATTAAAGAAGATATTCAAAAGATAGACGAATCTTCTATTAAAATGTGTGACCAAGGAATTTCTTTAGATGAAGTACTTCACTGTATTAACAAACTCGCCCGGGAATGATGGTTTAATTAGTGAATTTCATAAATATTTTCAGAAGGAATTATCACATTTATTGTTAGCCGTATTTAAAGAAGCAATACAACAAGGTTATTTACCCAACTCACTGAAACAAGGTTTGATAACTTTATTACCAAAGCCCAATAAGGATGTTTTCTTTTTAGAAAATTGGCGTCCAATTACATTGATTAATAATGATGCAAACATTTTTGCATGTATATTCGCAGAAAGATTAAAGAAGTGTCTTGATTACATAATTGATGAATGTCAATCAGGATTTATGAAAGGGCGACATATCTCTAATAATATTAGACTCATTTTAGATTTAATTGACTACAACGAATGTATTACAGATAATAGTTGTATTTTATTTGTTATTTGATACTATCGATCATAATTTTATGATGGAGACCTTACATTTGTTGGTTTTGGAGAATATTTTAACAAAACTATTCAGACACTATACAATGATTGTAACAGTTCTATTAAGTTATCACATGGAACAACATCAAGGTTTAAAATAAATAGAGGTATACCACAAGGCTGCCCCATTTCACCTTTTCTTTTCTTGCTTGTAACACAAACTATGGCCATACATATTAAAAGAGATACATTTTGTGGTATTAGAATTTTAGAGAAAGAGTTGAAATGCTCTCAATTAGCGGATGACACAGCCATAAAAAAAAGCTATTGATTGCCTTAATATTTTCTCATCCTTATCTGGTTTGTGTTTGAATATAAAGAAATGTGTTATTCCCTTTGAAAATATGTAATTATAATAACATAGTATTCCAGTAAAAGAGATGGTAGATTATTTAGGTATTAAGATCTGTAAAGATCTCTAAATTTGAATTTTACACCAATTATTAAGAAAATTTAACTAAATTAAATTCATGTTTAATGAGAGATCTGTCACTAAAAGGAAGAATATTATTATCCAAAGCTGAAGGGTTGTCACGTTTAGTGTATACAGCTTTTGCATTAGATGTTCCACAATCGGTCATAAAAGATGTGGATACTTTTTTGTTCAAATTCATCTAGAAGAACAGACCACATTATTTAAAAAAGACAGTTTTGTGCAATCCAATTGAAGATGGTGGTCTTAATGTAATAGACTTTAATACTGCTAACTGTGTATTTAAGAACAAGTGGATTAAGAACTACCTGAAACTTAAAGGCAAAATTTGGAATATCATCCCTGAGTTCATTTTTGACAAGTTGGGGGGTTTAGAATGTTTTTGAGGTGTAACTTTGATATTAACAAAGTTCGGATAAAGCTTTCTTCTTTTCATAAACAGGTTTGTTTATTATGAATGCTCATCTTTAAGCATAACTTTTCTCCACATAAATCAGTGATATGGAACAACAAATATATTAAGTTTAAAAATAAGACTTTATTTTATAGAAACTGGTATAATAACGGTACACTTTTAGTGAGACAGTTATTCAAGAATAATGGAAATCTTTTTAATTACTGTGAATTCCTTAATTATTATAAAATCCCTATAACTGCTAAAGAGTTTGCAGTAGTATTTGATGCCATTCCTAGTGGCCTTATTCAACTTTTGTCCGGCAATATATCTTCAGAGTCTATCCCCTTGTATACTAATCAGTTAAGTATTAATGGTGTGAAAGTTATAGATAATACATTTAATAATTTATATATTAAGAAATTATGTAGGACCACATTATTTCCGAAATGCAAACCTTTTTGGAATTCGTTATATGATCAGATTGAATGAAAAGAGGTTTGGAAACTACCCAGTAAATACTGTCTCACCAATAAAGTTAAAGAAGTTACATATAAAGTTATTCATTTGATTTACAGTAAAACAAGTAGTTGCTAAATTTTTTAGAGACATGGAGACCACATGTATCTTTTGTAACTTGGAGGAAGAATCCATAAAGCACTTATTTTATGATTGTATATTTACACAAATGTTTTGGATTGATATTGAATATCTGATATTTAAATTTATAAAATAAAAATTACATTATCTGGAAAATATATATTTTTGTTGTATAAGAACAACAATTTGGATTTGGAGCAAAATTTAGTTATTAATTTAATACTTATGTATGGGAAATACCATATACACAAACAAAAATGGTCTAACAATAAACCTAGCATTACATTATTTAAAATTGAACTAAAGCATTACATTGAATATTTAAAAGATCTAAGAAATAAAAAAGCAAAAAGGATTTATAGAATTATTGAATCCTTTTCCTATGGAAATGTTTTGTAAGTTATCCCCTGTAGTAGGATGTTTATTTTTTTATTTTTTGGGAGGTTTTTTTTTCTTTCTATTTGTTCCTTTGATGCTATTTTGAATGTAATTGATAATAATTGAAAACAATGTGTTCCTCTATATATGTAAGTTGTGTTACTGTTCCTGTTATGCAATAAAAATAAATAATAAAAAAAACATATTACACAGCTCTGTTCTGCCCGAAGTACTCGGAGATGCCGCCACCAAGCGTTTGATAGGAACTTAACCAAACTAATTCCTCATAAGTAAAAAAAAAAAAAAAAATAAATAAAAAAAACACATTTGCAAAATGATTCATAGCTGTTGTTAGCACTTAATATTTCTGTAGTACAGCAAAACAGCGTAGATCATTCATAAAAAAGTATATAAAAGAATGCTCATGCGCAAACGTCTACACCAATAAGCTCTGTTGTATTTTAATGTAAACCAATGAAATCGGGGCTGGGCGGAGCTTAATGTGTCGCCCCGCCCCATCACCCAGGGTGCATTCTGGGGCTTCTCCCGTGGTTCGTCAACAATGGGTAAGCGCGTCTTTTTGCTCCCTACTGTATATTGGTTTTTATGTAAGTGTAATGAACGTAATTAATGTTATTTCTATGATTGTAACAGTTAGGTAATGAGTATATTAAGATACGAATATACTCTGTGTTAGATGTGTTGCATGTGTGACGACAGTTATATCAACTGTTGTACGTTAGTGCTTTGCTAATGGAAACGTGCTAATGTTGCATGGATTTTTTTCATCAACGGCTAAAACACCAAAATAATTCTTTTTTTATATAAAATCATGGGCACTTTTTTCATTTTCTTCCACTGTTTGTTTTCTGTACATTCGTGTGTATGATTGTTTCAGTGTTTGGAGTCAAAAGCTAAAGTATGAATCTGAGGGAAATTAAAATCAATCTCAAGATTTGCTGATGCGATTTTAATGTTATTAAGCATTCTTTCTTTTTTGGCATTTATGTTTGCAAAATAAAAAAATAGTTGTAGTTACTGGACTGGAAACAGAAACTGTAAAGATAAGTTTGTCAGTCATGTCAGTGTGAGAAGTATGTTTTTTCAATAGAGCTGTATTTCTAATGGAAAGCACTATGAATATTATAATTATAACAAAGAGAGATGATCTGCTGCTGATCCTGAATGTCTTGTTTAATGAGTGTTTATAGTCTGAGACTCATCAATATTATCAGCTGCTGAAAATACTCTTTATTTCATGATAATAGATCCTGTTTTCACCTCATTCATTATGCTGATCTCCTGTAAATTGCCAGTTAAAGGTAATTTAATTCTTATCATCAGACTTAAACTATGCAGTCACTATTGTGATATCTACAAGATACAGATGTCCTAACAGCATTTATTTCATTAGTCTGTGTAAAACTGTTTAATGTAAACCAAAACAAAAGAACAACACTTTAAACAAAAAATGAAAGGAATTATGGAAACATTTATTTCTTGGTTACTGTTAGATTTCCGCATAAGTGAATACAAAGCTAAATGGTAAAGAGCTCGCTGGTTATGTGGCTCCTGGCTATAAGTAGAGAAAGAATGCATTCATTCTGTGTCTGTCGTGCTATGTTTTCTGTACCTTATTTGGTAATTTAGTGAACCCCCTGGACATACGAAACTTTCTGGTAACATATTTAAAGACATGTGGTGTCAAGAATAATTTGAGTTCAAAAGCTTGAAGCCTCTGCCTCATCCCAGATCTGCAGAAGACTTATTCCACAACATCCAACATATATTTATGATTTGATTTAGAAGTGATCCAAAACACAGAAAGAAAACTTAGTTCTTAAAGGAACTGAAGTTTTACAGTTACATAACTGTACTTCTGTTTATTATTTTGATTTTATTCTTAAAATTTTAATATTTGTAAATATTAAATGCAAAAATCTAACAGAAAAAAACAGAAATTCTTGTGTGAATTTATATTCAGGTATTTTATTATAAATAGAGAGAATGAGAAAAAGTTTTATTGTCAGGTATGTTTACACATACGAGGAATTTGCTATAGTGACAGAAACATGAATGCAGGTTATACATTTACATTTATCAAATCAAATCAAATCACTTTTATTGTCACATCACCACAGCACAAGTGCCTTGGTGAGTGAAATTCTTATGAGCGTGCTCCAGACAGCGCAAAAAAACAACAACAGCAATTTACATATGGACAGTACATATTTACAGACTGTACAGAAGACAATGTGCAAAATACACATACATATACTCAGTACTTAGTGTACTATAAAGACATACTCAATTATCAACGACACATTATACACCGTATGGGCACATCTACATTATGTACAGTATCTATACATAATGTAGTCTATACATAGTAATAATGTGAGGTGCAACAGATTATAAATTAACAGCAGATTGGTTGAGCAGCAGATAGATGTGCAAAGGTGCAACAGATTATTCATATGCAGTGTCGTGGATGTGCATTGTATGGTGTCCAGTGATAGCAGATAGGTTGTGTTAGTGCAGTGTGTGCGTGTAGTCCAGTTGAACTGTGTTAAAGTGCAGTGCATGGCATGTTGTGTGAGTGGGAGTGTGATGTGGGTGAGTTATTTGTGACTGTTCATTAGCCTGATAGCCTGAGGGAAAAAGCTGTCCCTCAGTCGGCATTTATGCATTTAGCAGACGCTTTTATCCAAAACGACTTACAGTACATTCAGGTTATGCATGTTCCCTGGGAATTGAACCCACAACCTTTTCGGGATTTCTATAGCGATTCAATGCTTTCAAAATATATACACATTAAATTACTACAAGCACGAATGAATGGAGACCTTGAACAGTGTTCGTGCCTCACATCTCTCCTTCACGCGCTCCACTATTAACCGTCTGTCACAGGATTGCGTTCGTCTCACTGATACATTTGTTGAGCAGCTGATGTGTGAGCTCTTAGTACTCGTGGCCAGTAATGCTATAGTGATGTAGTTTTACTTTTCTGTAGTTTTTCAATGGCTCTCGGTCATACCGACGACATTACCTGAGCAGTCGAAGGCTGTGCGTTTATTGCATGGACGGAGCAAAAATGTAAGTGTGTAAAGCATACGCACAATTCCATTGAATGATAAATGTGTTTTAACAATGTCGTTTAACCGAATGTACGAAGGAAACTGTCACAATAACCACAGCATTAACAACAACCTTGAAATAAGAGCGTGAGGTTTATCTAATAATCAGATGCTTGAAAGTAGCGTTTGTTGTCATAGCAAACAGACATCGGCACTTTTTCTTTCAGAATCATCATTCGTCGATGGAGAGGAAAAGTTACATACTATAGCATTTTATTTTATGAAAATGAGATAAAGAAGTTTTCGCACTGAAAGAGAAGTGATCTCTGGCTCAAAGAACAGGCCAGACTATATCTGCAGCTGAGCTGAATAAAAAGCAGAATGAACTGATGAAACATTAAGACAATAAATACAATTTATGAATGATGCAGTGCTAATTGACATATCAATTATTACAGTACAGAAACTATAAAGTATATTTTCTACCTTATTCTGTGCAGAACATTTAAATAATTGTTTGTAGTATGAAACAATAATACAATTTAATTAGGAAAAATTAGAAATGATTGATTATTAAATAGTTCTTACTACAGAAATTCTGGATGTAACTGTATTTTCTTATATAGATAATTGTACCTTATTTTGTTGTCTGCTTTCACTTCACATTATTTCATTATATTTTTTCCTTTTTTAACTTTAATTTCAGACCTAATGGAGGAGAAACAACATCATGTCAAAACTGGAGAAACAACTCACTCACAGAAAGAAAGTATTTATTTACAGAAAAGAAGAGACAAGAAAAGTTTCACCTGCACTCAGTGTGGACAGAGTTTCACATACAAACACAGTCTCAAGAGACACATGATCATCCACACTGGAGAGAAACCGTTCACATGTGATCAGTGCGGGATGAGTTTCACACAATCATCAACCCTTCAGAGTCACATGAAGATCCACACTGGAGAGAAACCGCATGAATGTGATCAATGTGGAAAAACATTTGTGTGTGCTTCAAATCTGAAGAAGCACCAGAGAGTTCATTCAGAGGAGAAACCACATTCATGTTCTTTCTGTGGAAAGAGTTTTTCAGAACTGTACAGTTTAAAACTACATCAGAAGAGACACACTGGTGTGAGAGAATATATGTGCTTTGAGTGTGAGAAGACTTTTATTACAGATGGAGATTTGAAACGGCACCAGATGATCCACACTGGAGAGAAACCTTACACGTGTTCACACTGTGACAAGAGATTCACTCGGTCAGGACATCTGAAATCACACGAGAGGATTCACACTGGAGAGAAACCGTATCACTGCACTGCATGCGGGAAGAGTTTCGGTCAATCATCTTCTCTACGGAAACATAAAATAAACAATCACATTAAGTAGTTTATCTTCAGGTCCTGTGCTTTCAGGTGCTACACCGCATCTCTTCCATATTAATCTGTCATAAGAAACATCATCTAAATTAGTCACAGTGAATGAAGTTCATCTTCAAGACCAGCGGCTTCATCTGTAAGATTCAGACGAACTCAATAATAGAGTTCCCCCCCTAAGAACAATATTTAAAGTTGGTTTATTGTCTACAACTTTGCTTTATGATATTAATTATATTATTATGCTTTATCATTAGTTTCCTTTTATGTCCTTATGCATATTTGTAGAAGCTTTTTACAGGTTCAAAATGGTCATGTTCATTAAGTTGAAAAAGAGGCTGATTTGTTTTTAATTTCATCTTCACTGTTGTTTTTAAAACAATTAGCTATTCTTCCGCTTTGGGTGTATTTTATACTGAACAAAATTAATAATCATGCTGTCTAATCAGCATCTTGATATGCCACACCTGTGAGGTGGATGGATTATCTCGGCAAAGGAGAAGTGCTCACTAACACAGATTTAGACAGATTTATGAACAATATTATAGAGAAATAGGTATTTTGTGTTCATAGAAAAAGTCTTAGATCTTTGAGTTCAGCTCATGAAAAAGGGGGGCAAAAACAAAAGTGTTGTTTATAATTTTGTTCAGTGTACAAAATGGAGGTGTAAGATATTCTATCATGTAGGTTTGCATCTGATCCATCTTCACTTTTATTCACTTTAGATGCTTTATATCTTGTTACTCAATAAAGAGAGAGATCTGTATTTTACTTTATATTTGCTTCAAGTATTAAACTGTTATTGTTCACGATTGTTGTCTGCTGATTTTTCCTCCGTCATGAATGAATAATTTCAGAATTTTAGTGTTACGTGAAATATTATGATTGCTTTTGGGGCTTTCCTTAATTACATTTATCGATAAAGCTTTTAAATGCCTAATAAACTAAATTTCACCTCACACCTGGCCACCTGTCTGTCTATGTCAGTAACTGTTTTAACATTATTTTTGTTTGATACGTTGTTTTATGGTATTTTGTGTTTTTGATCATCTACATTGGATTCGCCTCGCGATGATGACGTCATCATTCGCTCGTTTCAGTAGAGGGTTTGTTTTTATTTATTTTAATATAATATAAAAATATTACAAATTTACAGAACAAATTGGCATACAACTTACATTCAAATTATAAGCCATTATTAGCGGGTCTTAGACATACAGGTGCATCTCAATAAATTATAATGTCGTGGAAAAGTTCATTTATTTCAGTAATTCAACTCAAATTGTGAAACTTGTGTATTAAATAAATTAAATGCACACAGACTGAAGTAGTTATTTATTTGGTTCTTTTAATTGTGATGATTTTGGCTCACACTTAACAAAAACCCACCAATTCACTATCTCAACAAATTAGAATACTTCATAAGAACAATACGTTTTTTTTTGTGTGAATTGTTGGCCTTCTGGAAAGTATGTTAATTTACTGTATATGTACTCAATACTTGGTAGGGGCTCCTTTTGCTTTAATTACTGCCTCAATTCGGCGTGGCATGGAGGTGATCAGTTTGTGGCACTGCTGAGGTGATATGGAAGCCCAGGTTTATTTGACAGTGGCCTTCAGCTCATCTGCATCGTTGGGTCTGTTGTCTCTCATCTAGATTCTCTATGGGGTTCAGGTCTGGCGAGTTTGCTGGCCAATCAAGCACAGTAACACCATGGTCATTGAACTAGCTTTTGGTACCTTTGGTAGTTTAGGCAGGTGCCAAGTCCTGCTGGAAAATGAACTCAGCATCTCCATAAAGCTTGTCAGCAGAAGGAAGCATGAAGTGCACTAAAATGTCCTGGTAGATGGCTGCGTTGACTGTGGACTTCAGAAAACACAGTGGATCAACACCAGCAGATGACATGGCAGCCCAAATCATCACTGACTGTGGAAACTTCACACTGGACTTCAAGCAACATGGATTCTGTGCCTCTCCACTCTTCCTCCAGACTCTGGGACCTTGATTTCCAAATGAAATGCAAAATTTACTTTCATCTGAAAAGAGGACTTTAGACCACTGAGTAACAGTCCAGTTCTTTTTCTCCACAGCCCAGGTAAGATGCTTCTGACGTTGACTTCAGCTTCAGTCCACTCCTTGTGAAGCTCTCCCAAGTGTTTGAATCGGCTTTGCTTGACTGTATTCTCAAGCTTGAGGTCATCCCTGTTGATTGTGCACCTTTTCCTACCCAAATTATTCCTTCCAGTCAACTTTGCATTTAACATGCTTTGATAAAGCACTCTGTAAAGAGCCCCCCCTCCCCTTTCAGTAATGACCCTCTGTGACTTACCTTCTTTGTGGAGGGCATCAATGATCGTCTTCTGGACCATTGCCAAGTCAGCAGTCTTCCCCATTATTGTGCTTTCAAAGAACAAGAGATACCCAGAATTTATACTGTATGGATGGTTATTTATTGAAACTCAAATGTAAATATTCTAATATTTTGAGGTACAGATTTTTGACTTTCATGATCTGTAAGCTCTAATCATCAAAATAAAAAAATAAAAAACTTTTTTGAAAAAAAAAAAAAGTTTTTACTTTAAATGCAATGAATATAAAATATATGAAAGTTTCATTTTTTTAAATAAGTTATAAGAATTTTTTTATAAAATAAAAAAACTTTTTCACGACATTCTAATCTAATGAGATGCACCTGTTCAAAATGGCATAAACGAATTGGACCAAATTTCACATTTTGTGTTTTCTGTTATCAGTTTATTATTTCAGGAGACAAGACTATATACATTTTAAAATGTATCTAATCTATCACAATCTAAAATAGATTCCACATCCTCCAGCTTTATATCATTCCATTTCTGTGCATTCTGTATTGGTCTACTGTTTGGAGCATCAGCTCACCTCCTCACCTGTGTCCCACTTCACCTGTGTCCCACTTCACCTGCCTCCATCACCTGCTGCCCCCTGGACACAAGCTAACAGCTCCTCTATGCTGCCTCAGCTGCCTGTCACTGCTCTCTGATCAAATACCTGTTCATCCACACTGCACTGTAATAATCTATGTATATTTACTGTATATTCAATGAAAGGCATCCTGTACTGTAATTTTATATCCATATAGAGTTCATCAGACTGTTAGCTGTGCTGCTGAAAAAACCAATAGAACCCTGCCCAAAACACAATAAAAAATATAATGGTTATAATGGGAATTGTCTTGGTGTTAATGGAAGCTATAATGGTGTCTACTGGTAAAGCACTTGAAAAGCATTGATTTTGAGCTAAACTGCTGGAAAGTTACTGCTAATAAATTTGGTTTCTTTACTTTCATGTCATTCCAAACCTGTATGACTTACTTTCTTCTGTTGAACACAAAATAAGATTTTGTAGAATTTTACCAAAACATTTGGTTACCCTTGATTTTTACTGTATGGACAAATATTTCTTGAATTTCTCAAATTATGTTCCACATAAGAAAGAAATTCATACAGGTTTGGAATGGCATGATGTTGAGTAAATTATGACAATTTTCATTTTGGGGTGAATCTAGATTTAAGAACTTTATTATTTGTAAATAATAAACAATTTATATACAGTCATGGCCAAAAATATCGGCACCCTTGGTGAATATGATCAAAGGCGGCTGTGAAAATTAATTTGAATTGTTAATCCTTTAGATATATATATATTTTTTTTAAATCACAAAAATCTAACCTTTCATTGGATGATACGATTTTAAAATGAGGGGAAATATCATTATGAAATAAATTAGTAAATGAAAACTCGATTACTCGACTTAAATCATAAAACTCTTTAAATATAAAGTGTTTGCAGACACATAGCACCGAAACTGATGAAAATAAATCAGATAACGTTACGATTCAGTAAAAATACTGCTCAACAAACGGTGTAAAGTATATTTTATAACAATGTGAAATAGCGTGAACTGTTTACCTCAGAAAACCGCCAAACTGACGCTCACGCGCGACTGATGACGTCATCACCGCGAGGCGAAACCAACAGTAGATGATCAAAACATATGGAGAGATATAATGTAACATATTAGGATTTACTTTGGTTCTCTCCATATGGTTTGATCATCTACTGAGACTGATCAATATTATCAGCTGCTGAAAATACTCTTTATTTCATGACAATAGATCCTGTTTTCAGCTCATTCATTATGCTGATGACTTCAGATCTGTTAATTGCCTCATTAAGCTCATTTTATTGCTGTTAAGACAAGAAAACAACATGATTGTCTATTGTGGAGTTACAAAGATATAACTTTAAGTATCACAACAGCATTTGTTTATGAATCTCTGATAAACCATGTTTCATATAAAACCAAACTAAAACATTTAAAAACTAATTAAGTTAAAATCAATTTATTTGTTGTTTATCTGTACCTTGCAAATTTATAAAATTATTTGTTCTATTTGTGTTTATTCTTTCACTTTTTAAATTATGACATTGTTTATATTTGGTGTATTTTAATTGTATGTGATTTTTTCCTTATATTTCTGTGCCTGAATATTAATGAGAGAAAATATAATAGATGGAATTATTGATTTTTTGTATTATTATTTCAGCCTAAAAGCATCAGAGCATCAGTTTGAAGTGAAATCTGCAGAGACAGAGTTTATTGAAGGACAGAGAGAACATGAGAGATCCAGAACCCTGCAGAATGAAACACACTGAAGAACTAACAGGTTGGTGTTTATTCTTCATCCTTCATTAATGAGACTGAAGAACATTCAAAACTTCAACATAGCAGTTCGTCAGATTTAGTGTTTATAAAAATACCTTAAGAGTTGTAAAAAAATTTAGAAAAATGAACTCAATTAGTAATATAGGCGAGACTTTCTATATCCAAGGTACAAAATAGGGACTGAAACTCATTCTGAAGGTTTTTCGATGGAAAGCTTACAAGGAATGTATTTGCTAAATTTGTGTAAGTAGTACATACCAGCTTTGTGTAATATTGAGTCAGAAACGCATCCACTGCTGTAAATCCCAGTTTAGTTAGATAGGTAAGGATCCAGAGAACAACATCAGATCGAGCACTTTAGTCCGATGAAGCAATAACGTTGTTCTATGGACAGATATTCCTTTGTTTACGTCTTCTTTCTTCAGGGATAGTTATTGTTTGTATCCATTTTGGAATAGCTCACACTCAAACTCCGTCTTGGTTGTCTTCATTGCACTGCATGCGGGAAGAGTTTTGGTCATTCATCTTCTCTAAGGAGACATAGAGTAAAAAAATCACACTAAGTAGTTTAGGTTCAGTGGTTTCACTGAGAAGAGATGCAGTACTACCCTGCATCTCTTCCATATTAATCTGTCATAAGAAACATCATCTAAATTAGTCACAGTGAATAAGGATTCATTAAGACATTACATGATTTGACCAATTTTATGTAGACGAAGCTTGCATTACAATAAATTATCATTCATGTTTTTCTGGCCGCTAGCCAAATTCAAAACAAGAAACTTAAATGAAATCATCTTTGAGCAAGGGCCCCTGGTTTCAGGATTCTGCATATAGGAGGATCGGCTCTGCCTACAATATCTCGCTATTATAAATCGCTGTAAATTTATCAGCACAGTAATGTAAAAACCTACAGTACAATACCACATTTAAAGCATTACAGTAAAATTCTAGTAATTTACATTGCATTCTAGGGTAATTTTGACTTGGCTGGAATATTTTACAATATATTTTAGTGTTGTAGTAACCTTGCTGTAGCCTGACTATAAAGCGTAAGCAATAATACAGGACTGCTGTAAATAGTCGCCACCTGGCGTCACATCACAGACAACACAGCTACTGCTGATTGGAGAAGAAGCAGAGCGGAGGAAGTTTTGGCAAGTTAATTTGATTATCATGTTTGTTTGCATAGTGTACATGGTTTTTAGTGTGCTTAATGAAACCGCATAGAGTTTAGCCACGAGCGTTATAATCTCCAACCTCAAAGCTGTATTTGAGCTTCGTGAGTTCTGGCTCTGCTCTTTCACCGCTGCTCTTGGTGCTCCTGCTCTTAGCTTATGGTTTATTGACCAAAACTATAGTCGTGCTTGTTGGAATTGTGGAAAGACAAACCGAGATGTTTTATTTTGTTTCTGTTGAGTTTGAGCAAGCTTGCTTTACTATATGGTATGCAAGGATTTCTTCCACATAGAAAAAATGTCCTCATTCTGCTGAATCTGTCTGCAGCTTTTGACACTGTCAATCATCAGATCCTCCTGTCCACCCTCTCATCACTGGATATCACTGGGATTCCACCCGGCTGGTTTGAATCCTATCTCACTGGTCGGTCTTTCAGGGTGGCCTGGGGAGGATGTCACGGTTCATGGGTTCGGTCCCATCCTCACCGTGTCTGTCTTGTCTGGCCAATGTAGGCGTGTGCGTATGTGTGAGCAGGTGTCTGTGGGTGTGTGTGATTGAGGCTGATTCGCTCCAGCTGAGTCATCACCCGTTGGGCTATATCTGTTCCTGTCACGCTCTCTCCTTTGTCAGATCCTTGCAGTGTTTTGCTGTTTGCGTCGTCGTTTACGGTCCGTTCTGGTTCTGGTTCCAGCGATTCTCAGCCCTGCTGCTTCCTGGACTCGATGGCAGACCTTGGCTGCCCATTGCTTCCCTGCGCTACCGCCTCAGCCCCTCTGAGCTCCGCATCTGCCTCACCGGAAGCTCCGTTTCTGCCTCTGAGCTCCGCCTCTGCCCTACAGGCTCCGCTACCTGCCCTCTGGAAGCTCCGCCTCTGCCCTCGGGAGCTCCCTTCTGCCTCACAGGCTCCGCCTCTGCCCTCTCAAAGAGCTCCGTTTAGTTTCTCGCTGTGTATTACTTCCTGTAATAAACTCTCTTTCCATAACTGAATCCTCCCGTCTTCATTGTGACAGAAGGATCTGACCAATCTTCATGGATTCAGCGGAGACTCGTGGTTGCAGGAACTGCTGGCGGTAAGCTAGCGTTCCATTATGAATCTCAGGAGGAGAATATGCTGGACACCGGACGAGCTGTGCAGGCGTTAGTAAGCGCAGGTGTCCGAGCTCACTACCCAGGTACAGTTATTAAGATCACCCGCTGTCGCCACCCACACACCGCCTAGCTTTTTCCATCCCGGGAACCACAGCCCTCCATGCACGAACCGGGGACTCAGGCGCCCGGAGATGTATGCGGAGATCCTAACCTCTGTAGGCGTTTCTGTGAAGTGTTCTCTGTTTTTAGCTCCAGCCACTGGCGTTTGCCACAGAAGTTTCAGAGTGGCACTAGTGCTTACGTTGCTGTCAGGAAGGAAGCAAGCATTGTGGGGAAACGGTGTGGGAGAATCGCCATCCCTGTTGTTCCTCGTTCCCTCACTCTCTCAGGAGATGAGGAGGGTGTTCGATGTAGCCAGCTGGTCGGGCGCTGAGCAGCCGCTGCTGGCCGACCTCCGCCAGTCCGTTCTGATTATTCCATCCAGTTCAGGACCTGGCGGCGAGTGTGAGTGGAGCGAGAAGGCGCAGTGGGACATGTTCCTGCATGGGCTGGCCGGACCGTATCACCAAGAGATCGGCGTGGTGGGTTACCTCTCGGGTTGGGGCGAACTTGTGGATCTGGCCTTAAGCGTGGATGCCGCGGCTTCAGCAGCGCGATCTTACGTGGTCGACGCCAAGTTAACACCGAGATATCCTTTCTTCTTGACACGGCGTCACGGTCGGTCACTCTTGATTGTGAACCCATGCAGGTGGGTGAAACTCGGCTCCGGAGAGAGAGATCGTCGGAGGGCGAGGGGTTATGTTTGTACTGTGTGGCGGCTGGCCATTTCTTGGTGAAGTGCCCGTAAAGACCAGGCCCGACCGGTAGGTCTGAGGCTACTGTCGGGTGGGTATCTCAACAAGCCTCATCCACCACCCTCCTCGGTGAGGTTGCAATGGGCGGCCGGCGACGACATGAGGGCAGGCGCTGCTAGACTCCGGGCCGAGGGTAAGCCTGCTGGACATTTCCCTTAACTCCTTCACATTCCCTTGATTCCCCTCCGTCACAGATCTCTGTCAGCGCCCTTAATGGACAGTCACTTCCTCGATCAGTCTCTCCACGGTACCCATCACCCTCGTCACCTCAGGCAACCACTCTGAGACCATCACGTTCCTCGTCACCCACTCACCCTGGCACCCCCGGTGGTGTTGGGTCACCTAGCTCACTCAACACAATCCTCGGGTGGATTAAGTCGTAACACTGTGTCGGGTGAGTGGGTCGAGCCTGCTATGCCTCCCTGTCTTGTGTCTGCTGGTTTCTGTGTCTGGTTCTGTGTTGCAGGATGAGATGGGAGCCTGTCTAGCGTGCCGAGGTAGTGTCTCGACCTGAAGGAGGTGTTCAGTAAGTCAGGGCCGCTTCTCTCCCTCCTCATCGTCCCCTCGACTGTGCTATAGACTTAGTACACCAGGTATGTCTCCGCCTAAGGGCAGATTATACTACTTTCGGTTCCGGAAGGGAGGCCATGGAGAAATATATGTTCTGATTCTCTGACAGCCGGGTTCATCCGCCCCCTCTTCTTCTCCAGCGGGGGCAGGATTTTAAGGATGGTTGCAGAAGAAGGATGGTTCTCTGCGACCTTTTGTATTGACTACGGGCTTGAACAACATCCGCGGTGAAATACCTATCCTTTGCCGTTGATGTCTTCAACCTTCGAGAGGTTGCAGGGGCATCCATCTTCACTAAGTTAGATCTTAAGCGCTTATCATTTGGTTAGCATAGAGGGGATAGTGGAAGACCGCGTTTAGCCCCCAGAGGGCATTTTGAATATTTGGTTATGCCTTTCGGAGCTCTCTAACTTTCTCGCGGTCTTCCAGGCACTCGTCAATGACGTGTTGAGAGATATGGTCGATCATGGTTCATATGTGTCTACCTGGATGACATATTGATTTTTCTTCTTCTCTCCAAGGAACATGTTCAACACGTCAGACGAGTGCTCTCAGAGGTTGTTAGAGAATGGGCTTTTTGTCAAAGTACGGAGAACGCGTTCCATGCACAGTCGGTTCCTTTCCTGGGTTTCCTTAGTGTGGCAGGAGGGTTCGCATGGATCCTGACAGGGTTAAGGCTGTGGTAAGTGGCCAACCCTGATTTCCGCGAAGGCCCTGCTGAGGGTTTCTGGGGTTCGCTAATTTTACCGGCGTTTATTCATAATTTCAGCCAACTAGCAGCTCCTCGATGCCTTGACCTCCACCAAGATGGCGTTCAGGTGGTGAGATGCAGCCGAGGCGCATTTACCCAAACTCAGAGCCGCAACCGTTTGGCTCCCATTCTCCGGGCCCCTGATCCACCGCGTCAGTTCGTGTGGTGGAGGTCGGCAAGCGTCAGAGGAATTGCGAAGGTAGTGCAGTACTATCCCCAGCGGGCCACCTCGGGCGACAAAGTGCATCCCTAACGGCGTTTTTTCCATCGACTGTCTCCTGCGAGCATAATTCGACGCCGGTAACAGAGGTTGCTGGCCGTCAAACTAGCGTTGGAAGAATAGCGTCACTGGTTAGAGGTTCGGGGTTCCTTTCATAGTTTGGACCGACCATAAGAATCTTGAATATATTCAAGTCATAAGCGTCTTAACTCCAGCAGGCTCGTTGGGCACTATTTTGGACGTTTTGATTTTCCATCTCCTATCGGCGGGTTCTAAGAACATCAACCCGATGCCTTGTCCGCATTTTTGACATTTCGGACCGCCGGTGTCTCCCAGAGTGCATTATACCTGAGATTGGTTGTCTCTGCAGTCACTTGGGAGATCGAATCGAAGATCGCCACTTCGACCTTGGAAGGGAGTAACGCCTCCGCCTGGATGCCCAGCAGGGCCGGTTGTTTAATGCGGAGGTTCACGGTCCAACGTCATCAATGGGGTCACTGTTCCAGCGTGGCTTGTCATCAGGAATCGGTCGCACCATGTTTTGATTAAACAACGATTCTGGTGGCGGGCCATGGCTCGCGATATCGAGGTTGTTTTGGCCTGCTCAGTCTGTGCTCGAGGGTAAGACTTTCAATCGACCTCCAGAGGGGTTACTTCAGCCGCTGTCCAGTCCTTGAGACCCTGGTCCCATATCGCGCTAGATTTAGTTACTGCCCTCCACCCTCCCTGGGTATCTGGTTGTTTAACGTAGTGGACAGGTTCTCGGCGGCCCATTTATTCCCTTGCCCAAAGTGCCCTCAGCCAAGGAGACAGCGGCTACGGTAGTTGATCCGTCTTTCGCATTCGCCTCCCGGCAGGCGTGGTTTCGACAGGGTCCCCAGTCGTGTCCAAATTTTTGAGAGAGTTTGTATGCGACTACTGGGGGCGACTGTGAGTTTGTCTTCTGGGTTTCACCCTCAGACCAGCGGTCAGTTGACAGAGGCGGGCCAACCAGGATCTCGAGAGGGTGTTGCGATGTTTGGTCACTCAGAATCCCACTTTCCTGGTGTCAGCAACTTTTCATGGGTTAGTCACACAACTCGTTACAGGTGTAGATCACGGGCCTTCGCGTTTGAGTGTAGTTTAGGTTACCAGCCACCTCTTTTCCCTAGTATGGAATCCAGTCGCGGTCCCTCTGCTCACGCCTTCGTCCAGAGGTGTCACCGATACCTGGGCGAGCCGAGACTCTCCTCCGGGTGAAGGGGCGTGCACCAAGGCTAAGGCTGATACGCCACGGTCGAAGCCTCCCGTCTCGTCGTTGGTCAAAAAGTGTGGCTTTCTACCCAGAACATTCCGCTCCGGTCCGTGTGTAATAAGTTGGCTCCCAAATTTATTGGCCCGTTTCCTGTCACTAAAATTATTAGTCCGGTGACAGTCCGCCTCAAACTCCCTCCTGCGTACAGGAGAATTCATCCCGCGTTCCATGTTTCCAAAATTAAACCCGTTTTTCGGTCTCCCCTTAATCCGCCTACTCCGGTTCCTCCCCGACTTCGTAGATGGGAACCCACCTATTCGGTCAATCGCATTCTGGACTCGAGGCGGAGGGGACGAGGATTTCAATACTTGGTGGACTGGGAAGGTTACGGTCCGGAGGAGAGGTTGAGTTCGGCCAGGGACATATTGGATCACTCCCTTATTGATGATTACAATCAACAGGTAGTCGGCTGGGGCGCCGAGGCGCTCTAGGGAGGGGTACTGTCACGGTTCATGGGTTCCCGGTCCCATCCTCACCGTGTCTTGTCTGTGTGCGTGTGCGTATGTGTGAGCAGGTGTCTGTGGGTGTGTGTGATTGAGGCTGATTCGCTCCAGCTGAGAGTCATCACCCGTTAGGCTATATCTGTTCCTGTCACGCTCTCTCCTTTGTCAGATCCTTGCAGTGTTTGCGGTGCGTCGTTTACTGGTCCGTTCTGGTTCATGATTCCTGAGCCCTGCTGCTTCCTGGACTCGATCGCCAGACCTTGGCTGCCCATTGCTTCCCTCGCTACCCGCCTCAGCCCTCGGAGCTCCGCATCTGCCTCACGAAAGCTCCGTTTCTGCCTCACGGAAGCTCCGCCTCTGCCCTCTGAGCTCCGTTTCTCGCTGTGTATTACTTCCTGTAATAAACTCTCTTTCCATAACTGAATCCTCC
>CM050418.1:10156589-10242857 GCA_027564155.1 Gymnocypris eckloni scoliostomus | reverse complement strand
TAGTTCCTCCCCATAGAATAATATCTATACTTTTATTATTGTATACAACTTTGCTTTACGATATTTATTATGTTATTATTAGTGGTGGGCCGTTATCGGCGTTAACGTGCTGCGTTAACGTGAGACTCTTATCGGGCGATAAAAAAAATATCGCCGTTAATCTATTCTCAAAGTTGGGTTGGGAGCTGGGTCTATACTACGCAAGCTATGATGACTTTCACCCTGATATTTTAGCGCGGATGTATATTGTAATAAACCAGTTTAATATAGAGCTATTATTTCAGCTCCGGGAATTAGTTATTAAATATTAAATATTGCTTGGTTAAAAGTAATATTAATATTTAACTTAGTTATACTGTATTAAGTGATCGTCCACCGAACACTAACCTCAGCATATCAAATTCGAGCTTAGGTAGCTTTCTCTTTATGGCAAATAAGGATAAAACTTCAAATCACACTCCAGAGACAATTCTTTATGAAATGAAAAAAATGGTTTATTCGTAATACTGCTATTCTAACATAAATGGATTAACTGATAAGACACAAACATACATACACACAAAGACATGCATAAGGGATTTTAAGTAACTCCTAAAGCTAAAATTAGCCCTTTTAGCTATTTTAACGCTTGATTCGACCGGAAAAGATCACGACAGATGCCTTATGCTCTGTTACTGCATTCAGATCAGATTTTACCAGTTCAATCAGCAATATAGATTTAGTTAGAGGTACTTGCTTGTTGACAGTAAGCAGGTTGGAAGTTGTTTCGTTTCCTTCAAATGCGTTGCTCTGGTCTTTGTCCTCGGAAACCACGTGGGTTGGTTCGTGCGTCTCCGGGTGCTCTCGGGTTGAAACACGTGATATGTGGATGCTGCCGCGTGACGTCACAGAAAAGGCTCTCCTCTCGTCTGCAGGCGTTGAGTTCGTTTTCTTTGCTGTTATGCCTTCTATCCTTCGAATTCGACTGGATGGTTGGTTTAGTCGGTGTCGAGGCCAGAGTTCAGGTAAAAGCGCGAGCAGGCAGAGAAGTTACGAGCGCTATTCAAGAGATGTTAACAAGCCAATAGATGTTCATGCCAAGAGCCACGCCATGTTCGAGAGAGAGTTCAAGAGCCCGAGTCACGCCATGTTCAAGAGAGTGATTTGCAACTGGCGCGTTGTTTTTCAACAGTCCAACTTGCCCCTCCCCACGGGCGGCTTGTCGAATCCGATTGTCCGTATGGGGCAGAGCCCCGCCCATGTCCAGGCTTGCTGGGGGGGGACCAAAAGTTCTGTGATATCTCATGCACTTTTGGGATCGATAAACTTACCGATAATTATACATGTATAATTATGCAGGGTGCTAAAATTTAACGGTCATCAACACAGTTTGTCACAATTCGAGGCTAGCTTTCTTTAGAGATCAAACACTGCATTTTAAAAACACACATCACAGTTTATGCCGTTTTAACACATGATTAAAAATTACCCACGTTGTTCTAAGTAACTCGCATTCAAAATCATCACATCAAGCCTCTGAGGGAAAGAGTACACATCAATATCCATATATTTATTTGTGTAGATAGTTATACGTGGAGAAAATGTCAGGAAAAAGGTTTTCCTTTGTCTGTCCGAAATGGACCAGAGTACTGCTTCGTGCTGGGAGAGAGGGAGGGGTTGAAATCCCCTCTAGGAATGTAGCCATGAAGGCGTCCAGAGCCATTCCCGGAGCCGTCCGTACCTTTACACGAGAGCGTTAGTGATGGGATCAGTTGACCTTCTCCCTTTTGCATGAAAGGGAGGACTTTTGGGTAATAATTAATTTCTGTTGCTGGGTTGGAATTCTCCGTGTGTGTCTTCAGGTTGACATTGTGTTACAATACCTAGCCGAATTGCACTGTAGGGGGCGAGAACGAGTCTTCGAACTAGAGGCTGGCATTTTTTCGGGAATCCCGCCGGATGGGAAACAAAATCGCTACGAATCACGTGATTGGGACGGGAGAGGAAAATATTTAATCGGGAGTGGGCGGGACCGGGAATAGTAATGATACCCAACTTTACACACAAATATACCTTTTATATAAATAAACTATAAACTGTATATTTTAATTCTGAACTCAATTCTAGTTTCCCTGTCTCTGTATGCTCTCCTCCTGTTTGCTTTGGTGCGGCTGGTTAAGTGAATGACGCAGTCCGTGATGGACAGATTGTTAACGGCTGGTCTATGTGGTAATACAATCGGGCAGGACATCCAAACGCTCACCTATCATTCATCAACCTCAAATATGGCTTTTCATCTGAAAGATGTATGTAGCTCAATATGATGTTAACCTAGAGAAATGTGCGCTATTGAAGTGTTTGTGTGGAAGCTCGTTTGCTGCAGGACAGGCTCCGGTGCGCTCACTTGCTCTTAAAATCTCCGTCATTTCTGGTCATACAGATAAAAGTAGTAAAATACGTTTATTTGTGTGCACTCAGAATAACAACGAAACGTTGCGCTTTTAAGCAAACAGGATGCGCTTTAGGTCTCATGTGAACTTGAGCGAGAAACTTCGAAACTCCGTCTTTGAAAAATATATCTATAGAGAGTGAAATGTCAAAAAAAAAATAGAAGACGTGTGTGTTAGCACGGATGATTTACATGAAATGTAATCTGTGCAACTGTGCATAAGATGGCTTTCAGTTCAATATAATAACAAAAAACGACATTTTGGGTTTTTATTCAACTAATAAGGTGGGCATGCTGTGATCTGTACTATATTTTTACTGTAATTGACAGTTATCGGCAAAAAAACAACAACAACACGGGAGTGGGAGTCATTCTTCCGGGAGTGGAACGGGACGGGATTTTCCCCCAGTTTTTTCGTGGAATTGGGACAGGAAGAGATTAAAGTTTGTGATGCATTTTGGAAACAGGAGATGAGCCCCTGGTCTAATGCGCCACCTGGCTTTAGAAACCCGTTCTCAAAGACTTACTTTTAGTCATTATTTGGGTAGCACACATATTCTGAATGCCTTCGGCAGAATTCAAATGAGCCATTTTAATCTAGATTAATTCCAAGATTAATCTAGATTAAAAAAATTAATCTATGCCCACCACTAGTTATTATGCTTTATTATGATTTTCTTTGTATGTTCAAAATGTTCTTCTAATGCATATTTGTAGAAGGTTTTTACAGGTAAAAAATGTTCTTCTTCACTAAGTTGAAAAAGAGGCTGATTTATTTTTCAATTAATCTTCACTGTTGTTTTTAAAACAATTAGTTAGTAGTCCACTTAGGGTACAAAATGCAGGTGTAATATGTTCTTTCATGCAGGTTTGCGTCTGATCCATCTTCACTTTTATTCACTTGATATGCTTTATATCTTGTTAGTCAATAAAGAGAGATATCTGTCTTTTACTTTTATATTTGCTTCAAGTATTAAACTTTTATTGTCCACGTTTGTTGTCTGCTGATTTTCTTGCGTCATGATTGAATAATTTCATAATTTTACATCTATAAGCCATGAAATATTATGATTGCTTTTGGGGCTTTCCATAATTACATTTCTAAATAAAGCGTTTAAAAGCCTAATAAACCAAATGTCACCTCACACCCGATCATCCGTCTGTCTACATCAGTAACTATGTCATCTATTTTGATACGTTTTTTTAATAGATATTTTTCCATTTTAAACAGCATTTGGCGCGTTTTTGATAATCTGCCGTTGGTTTCGCCTCGCGGCGATGACATAATCAGTCGCGGCTTCAGTGGAGCTTTCTGAGGTGAGCAGTTCACAATATTGCACGTAATTGTAAAATATACGTTACTTCTTTTGTTTAATCAATATTTTTACGGTGTAATTTCTGAATACTTTTTATCGGTCTCAGTGCTATTTGTGTGCCTGCTAACATTTATAGCTAAAGAAGGTTTTGTCTTTTTTCTCTTCACATACAAAACGGCAAGAGGAAACTATTTTGTTGTTATAAATGTTGTATATTTAGATTCATGTGGACAAATCACAATGTCCGATGAAGACAGTTGACAATGTCTTTATGCTAGTGGTATTTTGTTCTGTATCACTTGAGAAATTATTTTTCAATAGAGCACTTTAATGGTCTTTCAGTAAATATTGTGACTCAAACAATCAGTTTCTATCAGCAAACACTCAGAATAAAGTGAGATGATCTGCTGCTGATTCTGAATGGTTTGTTTAATTAGTGTTAATAGTCTGAGGATCATCAATATTATCAGCTGATGAAAATCCTCTTTATTTCATGATAATAGCCCATGTTTTCACCTCATTCATTATGCTAATAACTTCAGATCCGTTAATTGCCACATTAAGCTCATTTTATTGCTGTTAACAGACTTAAGCAAGCAAAGTTATTGCGCCATTAGAAGATGTAACTATCATGTAATGGAATTATTTAATACTGTTAATTATGTAATACATTTTAGGTAAACAAATTATGAGAAATAATCTCATCCAGGCACGGCACCAGAATTGTTTCTCTATACCGGGCTAAAGGGGGGCTAGACCAATATGTGGGGGTGCTAAGAAAATAATCCATAGTCATAAAACATGTTTTTTTTTAAACAATTTATAAAAGCTTATGATACATACCACATTTAAAAGAAGCATTACCGCGGGAAGTAGGGGTGCTGGCCCAAGAGAAAATGGGGTCTGGGGCTTGCAGTGTTAAAAATAAATAGCTTAAATGAAAATTTTGGAACAGAAAATAAATACAAATAATTGTATGAATTTGTTTATAGTAGTTAGTACCATACACCACCTGTCAAAATGATTGGTTGACAGGTGGGCGGGGCTTCGGGTATAGGGGCGGGACTTCCGGTGTAGGCGGGACTTCCGGCATAGGGGCGGGACTTCCGGTGTAGGCGGGACTTCCGGTATAAGGCGGGACTTCCGGTGTAGGCGGGACTTCCGGTATAAGGCGGGACTTCCTGTATAGGCGGTACTTCCTGTATAAGGCGGGGCTTCCGGTATTATAACTCATGTTATTGACAGTAGGTTTTGATGATTTTGACAGGTGGTTTTGATGGTTTTGATGTTATTGACAGTAGGTTTTGATGATTTTGACAGGTGGTTTTGATGGTTTTGATGTTTTGACAGCAGGTTTTGATGATTTTGACAGGTGGTTTTGATGGTTTTGATGTTTTGACAGCAGGTTTTGACAGCAGGTTTTGATGATTTTGACAGGTGGTTTTTGTTTTTGAAGGCTGTATAATAAATGACAGCAGGTTTTGATGGTTTTGATGTTTTGACAGGTGGTTTTTGTTTTTGAAGGCTGTATAATAAATGACAGAAGGTTTTGTCTTTTGAAGACGCTGTTATCAGGAAATTCCCCCTCCCATCCGCCGCTTCCCATACCAGCGTATATAAATGGGTCAGTGTGTTCTACATCAATCAGAAAGAGAAAACATGATCTACATGAGCATGGACTGTTTATCGCCCCCTAAATCCCCAGAGGCGGGGGTGAGCAGCAGAACGACGGACAGTCTGATGGCCAGTCTGACTATGGCACCGAGAAAACCTTTCGGTCACGTCCGTTTGACAAACTTTCTCCATGAACTTTCGGAATGGACTAAAGGTGAATTTATGATGAGCAGTAACCGTGTATTCGGGTACAAATTTCATAAATCAACTCGAGTTGTTATACTCTACACCACCGACAACGCAGGCGAGTTTCAGCCCGGGAAGACGCGTGTGTTGTATTTCCTGAAAAGACTGGTCATTATTTTACAAATTTGTCTGGAAGGATCTGAACAGCGGCGCGAAGAGCCTTTGTACATTTCAGAGTGGGATGGGGTAGACCCGAATGTCCGGTACCGCGTGGTAGGTGACCACGCTAAAAAGAACCCAGATGATTCTGTCTACATATTCTGCTGTAAAGACAAGACAAAGCTCAACAAAATCGGTCAGGGTCGCCCTGCCTAACGAGCATAACGATCTGTATGAAATGCAATTTTTGTTCAAGTGGCGCGATCTGGATCTGCTGGCCGGTATTTTTTCAATAATAAACAAGATGTTCAAATGGTGCGAGCTGCATGACGGCTACAACAAAATTAAAGTGCAGCTGTTCCACCCTGAGAGATGCGTGCGCAGCAGTACATATGCGCTATTCCGCCCCATTTACTACGGACATCCGGAAGCTCGCCGGTCAGACCCTCCCAGGCGTCGTTTATAAACCATGGCTGCAGTGCTACGACGTCCCCGCCCCTTTACTACATTTGCCATAAAGTCAGTGATCAGACCCTCTCAAGCAGCATTTATAAACCATGGCTGAAGACGGCGCTTCATTACCCGCTCATGTGTGTAGCTGCGGCATCTCCTTCGGCAGCATTCTCGACCCTCCTGACGACAACGCAAGCGACCATTGCCTGACTTTCCCCCTTGGACCATCGGACCTCCACAAAGATTGGGAATCGGACCTCCAAAACGACTGGGGTCCGGCTAACATCGTCAACCCCTCCGAAGACTGGCTGGATTAATTGGGGTCAGACCTCGGATCACACAACCTGACTTACCTTCCCATCGCTAAAGCCGGTCTCGACACTAAAGCCGGTCTCGACGCTACAGACGGATGTTTCAGCGACGTCGGATTCAAAATCATAAAAGCAGCGACCGTGGTGCTACTGGAACATCTCATCGGCGATAAGCTGAAGGAAGACTGCGAGGGGTGTGCGATTGACCATCCTAGCCAGCTGCAACATTCCTGTCTGTTTGACCCTCCCAACTTCTACTGACACACTTTGACGAGCTGTCAGGCAAGCTGTTTAAGCCCTTTTTTCATTCCATCATCGGTATTCTCCTAAACCGCTGTGGGTTAAAATCTCACCCCCATCGTATCCAAGGGACAGTCGGGACTATTCTGCACGAATTAAAAGACGAACCATTCATAGTTGCCAAGCTAGAAGAAATCAGGCTGAAACTTCTGGACAAACCCTGCAAGGAAATAGTCTACGACGTCGTTGATCTCTGGCAAGGTCTTTCAATTGTGAATGGCGTGACCAAGTCAGCTCCAGCATGGGTGTAGCCTCTAGCCTAAGGAGCTGTATGGAATTCATGTTTAAAGAGCATTACAGACGGCAGATGACTGAGCTGCTGTATAAGATTATTGCGGACGCAGCCCACCCCGATATTCCAGTTGACCACAACACTACGCGTGAGGCAAATCTCAAGAAAAATATGGTGTTAATAAGAGGACTGGCTAATTCATGGGACGATTTGACGGATAAATGTGTTGATGGTACCGACCCCCCTGATGTAATGATAAAAGAGGTTCTAGATATGATGATTGAATCACAATGTACGATCGAAATCACCGATGTGTTGTGTACTTCTACCTATGTGGCGGATGTATGTACTGAGTTGATCTTGAATGAAAGCGATGATGATGAAATTCAAAAACATGCTGATATTCATGAGACCGTTGACAAAATTGTCGTAATGTATGTTGATTACATCCTAGACAAAAACATGATGGCCTGTCAGCGACTTTCTTTTCTGGTTAGACTATCATTGATGTCATTATTACTAACTATTTGCTACATTATTCTTTTACTAACCATTCTTAGTTAGTGTGTTGTATTATATCCATTTTTTACTTAGATTGAATTAATACCATTTACTTAGATTTTGCATGCATCCTGTAACGTTTTTTAATAAAAGATTGATTCAAACTACTTGTACGCTATTCTTTTTGCATCGGTTGAAACGACAGCATGTCGGAGCTCATGAAAAAGGCTTATTATACACCGTCCAACCCCGGATCTCTAGGGGTAAAACGATTAAAAGACGCCTCTTAAAAGATAGCGGCGTCCGTCCTAAGCGATAAAGAGGTTTCAGAATGGTTGACTGGTGAGGATGCTTACACATTACACAAAACAGCACCTATAAAATACAAACGAAATAGAGTGGTTGTGTACGGATCGATACACAGTTCCAGGCCGATCTTGTCGACATGAGTGCCACGCCAAGGATAATGACGGTCATAAATACCTACTGACATGCATAGATGTATTTAGCAAGTTCTCATGGGTTCGAGTTTTGAAGAATAAGAGCGGCATTGAGGTTACAAAAGCGTTCCAGTCTATACTCAAAGAGGGTCGTGTGCCTCAGAAATTGCAGACGGATCAGGGAAAGGAATTTTTAACAAACATTTTCAAGATGTGATGAAAAAGCACGACATTAACCACTGCTACCGCTACGGATTTGAAAGCCAGTGTCGTGGAACGATTTAATAGAACATTAAAAGCCGCATGTGGAGATTTTTAACGGCTACAAATTCCGCCGATACATAGATGTTTTACAAGACATTATTCAAGGGTACAACACCAGTTATCACAAGTATCAGAATGAGACCCGTGGACGTCGACAAAGTAAATGAGGGTCAAGTGTTTCAAAACGGCGATATAAAGAAGCAGAAGAAGACCGTATTTAATTTCAAAGTCGGCGACGTCGTCAGGATTTCTAAAGTGAGAGGCCCGTTCGCCAAAGGTTATGAGCAGAACTACACGGAAGAATTTTTCACCGTATCCTCGTGTATTCCACGTCCAACCCCGGTCTACAGACTCAAGGATTATGATGGCGATGTCATCGAGGGGTTTTATGAAGAAGAGCTGCAAAAATAATTGTGAGTAAAACAAATCTTTTAAGCTGGAAAAGATTTTAGGTCAGAAAAACAAGGGAAATCTACGCTTGTTTTAGTGAAATGGCTAGGATGGCCTTCAAAATTTAATAGTTATATAGATAAAAAACTCTGCTGGACTTGCAATCTCCTTAAACGTCGTTAACGGATGAGACCATACGAGCGAAGGACCGTCATGGAGGATCACGGGTTCTACGTCACGTTGCCGTGCAATGCGTCGTCGTCGGTTTATCCTGAAAATCGTATATCCAGCTATACAACCAGGTTGGCTAAAGCTATAAACTTGAAAGGACAATGGGAAGTCGGACTCACCAAATCGAATATCCTAGAAGTTGGTACAACTTTAATGACGAAGATGGGCATTTCATCCTACATACGGCTCCGGAACCCCGGATAGCAATCCCTCAAATATTGGTTTTTCTATAATTACAAAATTATACATAAGCGGAGGGTACTACGCAAACATTCGTCGATCCTCCGGCTATAAATCAACTCATCGCACCAGCGGCCGTATTGAATCATGACGAATTAAAAACAAGGTGTATCTGACCGCAAACCCAACATTTCAATGAGTTTCCGGGAAGACTCGCCACTATTTTAGGAATGACGCTAAAACCTCTCGAGGTTTAAACTATCATAAAGAACCCGATTTTACCGCAAACGTCATCATGTACGCCTCCTCATCAATGCGATATCAACGCAGGGTTCTACACAATGTATGTTTACACCGACATCATCCAATACCAAGCGGTCGGAGATTCTTACGTTCCCCTTTGAGATGCGTACATATAACGGGTAAAGGCAACGACCGGTCATTGCTAGATACGACAACCCCATTACGCATCGATCAGCAAGGATCACATCACCAGCATCGTCATAGAGTTGAAGGACGATCAAAACCACAAAGTACCATTTTCTTACGGGAAAGTCATCGTAAAACTACACTTTAAACCAAAAATATTTCTATTCTTTAAAATGGTTTATTATAGACCGGAGAGCCCAATACCGCGGACTATGTGAGCTATTACCAAAATCAGGCCGGCTGCGGTTTACCGGGTTATTCGGGATCGGGAGTTATGTACGTGCGGGGTTAGGAGGTCTATTCAGAGGGCTGTTCAGGATGGCCGCATGCCGTTGTTAAAAGAGGATTTAGCTTCGCGAAACCACACCTAAAATCGGCAGCTAAAATATAGTATCCGACGCCGTCTCAAACGTTTTGACGCGCCGCATAGCGATAAAGCTCAAGACGGGTCCGGTCTGATGGTCATGGCAAAGAGAATGTCTAAACCGCCGGGTGTGAGGAGGCGTCAACGGCTGCGCCGAAGAAGAAGAAAACAGTGCGCCGGATCAAACAAGCGCCACTCGTGACGCAGAAAGCGTAAGAGGTCTGTCAGTCGAAACGTGTCGATCAAGAGAGCCACAAAATCCATATTCTAACATGGCGCTACTGCATCGCATGTCGGGAGAATGCATCAAGTCCGAGCTGGACTTATTTTCGGTCCCGCTGACACAGACCGTTATTGAGAAAAACGGCTATTTAGAAGTATCCCCATTATCGGCCATATCGGGCTCTGCACCATTGGAATTTTTTATCGCAGGCAACGGCGATGATTATGTGGATCTCAATAACACGATGCTCTATCTACGAGTGAAAATCACGAGACCTAACGGGGAAGAGATTGCACACCCTGCGAAGGTGGGTCTAATCAACTACCCAGGAGCCACTATATTTTCACAAGTCGACGTGACCCTCGGCGATCGTCTGATTTCTCAGAGTTCGAGCACTTACCCTTATCGCTGTATCATCGAGAGTCTGATCAACTACGGTAAAGATACGTTGGAATCTGTCTTCAGCGCTGGATTGTTCCATAAAGACACGGCGGGTCACATGGATGTTCAAGACCCCGCAGGCCATAACGCAGGGTTGTCGAGATCGGGTTACACCAGCGAAAGCAAGGAGGTGGAACTACTTGCCCCATACACAGCGATATATTCTTCCAAGAGAAACTTATGATAAACGGGGTTGATATCAAGATACGACTTATTCAAGCAAAAGATGAATTCTGTCTGATGAGGGCCGATGATGTGGCTTACAAATTAAATATAGTGTCCGCATCCCTATTTGTCAAGAAAGTTACTGTATCACCACCGGTGAGACTGGCTCACGCCAGACGTTACTCGACAACGGCCAAGTACCCTGTCGATAGGGTCAGTCTAAAATCGTTCTCCATACCGGCCGGCTCGTGTTTCGAATCAGGAAAATCTGTTTTAGGAACGCTACCAAAGTCTATCGTCATTGCCATGGTCGACAACGACGCATTCACCGGTTCCTACACAAAAAATCCATTCGCTCAAACATTACGATCTGAATTCTTAGCCGCTCACGTGGACGGTCAACAATATCCCTCCAAGCCTCTACAACCTAATTTCGAAGCTGGTTCGGCAGTACGAGAATATTATCAGTTGGTGATGACGACCGGGAGACACCTTAAAGACCAACCGCTCTGTATTGGCAGGAATGATTTCCTGAACGGATACACACTTTACGCATTTAACCTCACGCCGGACGAAGAGTGCGGTCAGCACATTTCCCTCATCAAGTCCGGGAATATCAGAGTCAAGCGCTTTCAGAAAACCACTGCCGAATACCATTAATTTAATTGTTTACGCAGTATTTGACAGCATCATTGAATTGTCTAACCGCCGCCAGGTACTGATAGACTACTATTGAGATGAACACACTGCAGCTCACCGCCATCATGGATAAAATTACATGCAGGACTCATTTTCTCGGCGTTCTACCGAGCGATCAACTACCCAAAAAACCCATGAGGATCTTACCGTCGGCCTGTATCATTAACACTCACCCTGCTAGGCTGCCAGGTGAGCACTGGATCGCCGCTTATTTAACCCAAGACGGGTCCACGTGTTTTTCGACAGCTTCGGCAATCCGCCCAACAGCCATCGCTTTCCAACCACCATCAATAACTTTCTAGCAGCCAACGACGTCGACGTATTATATTCCGACAGACGAGTCCAGGATTATTCATCGGATACCTGCGGTCAGCACTGTGTGTTTTTCTATATCATTTAGCCAGTGGATACGACTATAACCATGTGATGAAACTATACACCGATGATTATATTAAAATGATAAAATGGTGTCCCTATTTGTGAAGAGATTAAGACCGAATGTTTGTAATGATAAAATGTTTTCCATGCTCACTGTGTGCAGACATGTCTGACATATAAATAAAAAATCTTAAAACCATTATATTTTAATCATCTTTTATTTAATCATAAGATACATATTAATGCACACACACACACACACACACACACACACACACACACACACACACACACACACACACACACACACACACACACACACACACACACACACATGAAAGGATTCGTTAAAATTCAACCATTGTCTTGGATCGATAGTCGGGATTTAAACACAGAGTCTTCGGACTCTGGAAACACGGAGCGTGAATGTCTTCGTGCTCTTTTAGAAGGTCTGACACGGGCGGGTGTCGGGTTTACTCTTTAGAGATTTAATTGTGCTCCTGACCTGTTGATTCGGCACTGTTGAAAAAGGGATGTTTAATTCGCAAAGGCACGTAGAAACTCTGACCATCCTACAGGTCTCCGGTTATCACGAACCTTTATGCGGCCGTGACATTTTTTAACAAATCGACCATGTGGGAGCCTTGTATGGCTTTACCCTGAACACAAACTCCCGATTCGCTCCACGCGCTTAGTCCTTTAGCTTTAGACATCTTGTCTAATATGTATCTGCTGTTTTCACACTTCTCGAAGGTACATTCTTCAGAACTTCATCCACCACATGCTCCTCAGCACCGCCGCCTTCGACGCTAGCCACGGTCGGTACTTCATCTTTATGAGTGGGGTCGGGTATCGACTGCGTTAAAACACCGCTCGCGATCGCCTTGTTTAACGATGGTCAAAAACCTGCTCAGGGTATTTGTGTAAAGTTTTGCTTTTTCGCACGGGTTCAAATCAGTGCGGAGTAAAATATTTCTCATGGCGACGCCCAAATCGCTTTTCCACGCTCTGTTGAATAGTCTCGCGAACATTTTCAGTTCTCGCCTTATCCAGTTGATGCTGCGGACTAAATACATCTTCTCGGCGTACTCCATCCTATCTGTTTGCTATCAAGCTCGAAAGAAAGGGCACGGCGACGCTCAGGAGCGGTAAAAGGAATCCACCCTTCTGGTTGAAGACTCGTTTCTTTGCCGCTATGCCGATTTTTTATCGGCTACAAATTTAATTTCGGCTTTTCTCTTTTCAGTTTTCGGTACTGTTGCGGATTGACCGGAATAGTCCCAGAGGATGTTAAGCGCCACTTCACACAGCGATAAAATGAATTCCGGACGCCGATTGTAAAATAAGACGCCGTTGTTTAGGAGATGCTTTATGTAGCAGTTTTAACACCGGCAGATGTTTACAAAGTCTGGCGGACATGGTGATTTGATCACGTTCTTCTTCTTTTTTCGGGATATAAACCACTTGACGGTCGGAAAGCAATCCTGTTCTGAGACGGTACTGCTCGGGAGTTTTGCTTTATAGTCTATCATTATGTAGCCGAAAGGTTGGTTGACCGCGTCGTGGTAACACTCCATAAAGTATTTTGTGTTTCCGGGTACATTTACGCCCCTAGCATCGCTACTTGATTGACGTCCGAGGATTTTTAAACAGAATCATATAATTGGCGTTTAAGCTGATGGTTCGCTGGATTTACCCTGTACAAATAAATTTTGCACTATATAAATAGCGCTAAGATTGCGGTGATGGACGACTGCGTAAACACCCTTTGAAGCTCCGAATTTGCGCTGGCTTGCTGCATCAAATCATCCACGATGAGAAGATTTGGTTTAGTGACGGGTAGCAAATCATCATCATTCAGACTCTCTGGTATTCCTTGCACAAATTTAATGTCGTACAATTTAAGCACATCATCGTACAAAGGCTGCCAACAATCATACAACCAAACAATGTTTTCAATTTTCTTGGAAATTAAATTCAAACCTTTTTCCAACAAAAGTTTCACAAAATAAGACTTTCCAGAATTGGACGGTCCGCTTATAACACAACTAAATGGATGTTGTAGTCTGAAATCAAAATCGGAAACATCCATCGACCCTCTGTGCATCATCATCATCTGATCAGTAGCCATAAGGAAGCGTGGTGAAATCGGGCAAAAGTCTGCGTTATTATACACCACCTTAAACCTTTTAACGACTGATTTGTTGTGCAACGTGAGAGTCTTTTATCCCTCACAATGTTTTCTGTGTGAGCCAGGATGTATTTGGTACTATCATGCGACGTCACATAACTGTCAACCAGACCAATCAGGGTTTCCAGGCGGATGGCTTGGGAATTTTAGCATTCAGCGTTATCCCTTAGCTTTCATACACTTTCCCTTTGGACGCCTGGAAACCGTACGATTTAGGGCCGCTAGCGCAAAACTCTGTAATAAAATCCCCATCGTCTATTTCGCCGTCCAGCTCCCCCAAATGATCACCCAGAGGCGGCTCCCAGTCGCCCCCTAGACCTAAACGCGACGCTGTCTGTGTCCGAGTAAAGAAGACGGTCACCGAGTCTGTCCATCAATTCGCATAATTCCAGTCGGGCGTGTGCTGTGGTGAACGCACCAATAAACACGTTAACGCCGCGACCCTTACAAACATCCTCTTTGTTGGGTTTATGCTGGACGAGAGCCACGTCTGCCTGAGACGAATGAGAAATACGACAAGGTGTCGGTATTACCGAAAACGATTCTGGTGAAATCTTCGGCTCGCTCACCAGAGTCGCTTTGAGGTAAGTTTGGTCTTAAAGAGAACCTACCCCACAAGCTGTTCAAAATAAGTTTGGTGATCGCTCTCTGGGCAGCGGTTGTGCTTGATCTTTCGGGTCGAGTTGAACCCCTCTTTTCAAATATTCGCGAATGTAAGTTTCTCTCTCAGCGTCCGTGACAACATTCGACGGGTAACCCGACGCTTGTTGTTTCAACCGCAAAACGCTTTTGACGATTCGACAAACAACGTGTCTGACTGTTGTGGAAAATGCCAAACCTCGTCAATCTTGGCTACCACATAACCCTTCTCGATGGCTTTTAAAAGCTCAATGGATACCCAGGAGCCGGAGAGTGATCTTTCCTCATCCGTGTGGGTACAGCTCGTGGTCTGGTTTTGATCGTGAGCGCAGGTTCGGCATAACGGAAACATGAGTTTTCCTTGGCATCTGTAAGGGAGAACAGGATGCAGTAATTTGCGGGGAGGGTACACGGTCGCTTTGATAAGCCCGTAATAATTTTCAATCGGTTCAAAATTGTTGAAAATTATTTCTGGATGTTCAATCGGGTAGCTTTTCCTAGCCTGGCAGAAGGGGTAGAGGCTGGTGAAATCGAGATACCTTATTTTCTCATCTCCGCTCACTTTGTGATAGAGTTTATAAGCGTTAGTGCGCCCGCCAAACAGGGTGTCTCGAGGGTTCAGTCTCTCTGGGGCGGAATAACCGGTCATAAATTCTATCACAGAGGGATCGGTCTTTTTCATGTCGTTCCATTCACATTCCCAAAGAACCTCGATTTGCAAACCGTACGCGTTCTGCAGAATTTCGATCTTATCGTCAAACTGTCTCCTGAGAACCCCATAGGGTACTCCCGACAAGGGGTGAGACTCATGGGGTTCAAAGCGGCAGCAGTGCCCGTGGAAGATGCACCCTGCGTATTCTAAGCCGTGCCGCACACCGTCCTGCTGGTAGTAGCCGTCTAAAAAGTACTTACCGATCGATGCCGCCGTGGTTTACGGCGTGGTGAACGCCCACGCTTCGAGTCTTTTGACATACCGAGCCATTCGATCGAGCCGCTTGAGTAGGACTTATTCTGATCGATGTCGCTTTGTTATGCGTGAGAGCGAGTGTTTCTGCCGAGATAATGTGTTTTAAAGACCCCCATCGAGCAGCGGCAGCGTCCACGAAGCCAAAAGGGTCAAGTCCGGCGCATTGCATGAATGCCTCCCGGTATTTCATGCAACCTTCGCGTAATAAGACGACGCGTCGTTAACGCCGTCTGGCGTACAGTTCTTTCCTGAAGTCAAACCACTTGCCCTCAACTGTGCTGTACCACGCATCAAACTTTTCACGGTCTTTATCCGACATGTTATCGTAGTTGTAGAACTTTTGTCGGGTATGGTCCGAAATAGTTCTCGTTTTCCACCCTGTTGAAAAGATGGGGAAGTAGCCTTTTTCAGTCGTCGTTAAGTCTAACGCTACGGGCATTTTGGCAAGGGCCATTGGAAAAATGAGTAACTATCGATGTATCATTGGCCAAACGATTCGTCGTACATGAAAATTATTTTACATCCTTGCATTATGACCTCAATAGCAATCCCGGCTTTGCAAAAATACTCGAGAATCAGAAAGGCGTCGAATCTGGAGGCGTAATGAGCTATGAAGCAGTAGCCATTATATCGGGGTGTCTGAAGCGGTTGATTAGCTTAGCGATGCAGTCGGTACCCTCAGCCATAAATTTCTTCCTTTGAATGTGATTGCGCAAACAAAATTAGCCACGTGTCTACCGTTTTCGTAACGCTGCTTCAAAATCGTAGAAGATGTATTTCTCGCATGGCTCCTTAGGCTCTAGGGGCTGTATGAAGCATTGGTGTGATCCCTGCCCGTCAGACGTTCTCGACAATGGACGCATTTGTCCGGGGCACATATGTGTTTTGTTTTCTTGTCACCCGCTTTAACGTAGTAACGCCATCCGCATAGTTTGCAGTATTTGATAATATCACAGGAGGGATTCTTGACCGGGAGGGGTTCTTTTATGCATTTCAAGCAATAGCTCGATTTACAGTAACGCAAACAATCGGGCAATGTATGGTTCTTTAGGAACCTGTGACATTCGGCGTCAAAACAGACATTGCAGGCTTGCTTACATCGATGGTCTCTGCGTGGTGTAACTTTTGTAGCAAAATTGACAGACGTATGGCGAACCTAAGAACCCGGTCAGATTCATTATCATGTAGTAATGATCGTCATGTAGATAGAGGAACACCGTTTTAGGGTGGAGTTCGTCACAATTTTTGTATGCGTTTCTAAGACCATGGCATTCGATCTGTGAAATACAACGATTTTAATGCCTAGTGCTCGCTCAAACGAAGCTATGTCGCTAAGAGCGATTCGGTCTTGAATTGAGAAGCCGACGCTGTTTTGGATGGTGACAGCCAGTTTTTCTAACTCACTCGGGTAGTTGGGGGTTAAGAAAACGAGCGAGACAAATAGAGAAACACAATTGATTCGACAAATTTATGGGACAGAACAAATTCATCTTTTTTTTTTGGATTACCTGATCAACGGCCAGATCTGTAAGTTTACGTCGTCGACCACCTCCTTGTCTGTTCATGGCTACGGCAGCGTCGATCTCGACAGCGTCGTCCGATAATAACTGCTCGTTGCTCTGTAAAACTCTTTCAAATTGATCCATAAGCGAATCCACGTCATAATCATTACCGGGTGTGAGAACACCGCTGATAGGTGTTTGTAGAGTGGGTGCCGACATGGTCACATTGATCACGGGGGCATCGTGGCCGATTTCTCTAGCGAAGGCGACGATCTCGCTCAACATGCCATGTAAGGAAGTGTGATAAGAGGCCAAATCTGTAGAGTTAATCTCTCTCAGATTCATGCTCCTTCTCAACGACACGCTGTTGAACCGAGGTCGCGGTAAAACGTGATATCCGTTAACGAACCCACCTTCTCGAATCAGTGTATCAATTTCCGTACGGCTTAATCGACTTTGTTTATTAGGCTCAGTCTCGCGTAAAGCGTCAACATTACCTGATGTGGGTCTCGTGTTGCTGGTCGATGGCTGTGAAGTATCATCACCGTCAGGGTGCTCTGTGTCGTCGCAGTCAGGATCGGTGTCGGTACATGCTGGGAGTTGATTATTTAAAACCACCATATTGTACAACAGGATTGTTGTCACGCTTAGCACATGATCGTACAAATTAATATTTGGATTTACAGCTAATTCAAAAGATCCAAATTAGCGTCTACGCTTCAGCACTGGATCGTAAATTAATATTTGGATTTTCAGCTAATTCAAAATGATCCAAATTAGTGGGGGGTTGCGAAGATTCTAGATTAAACAAATACTGTTCTAAAGAATCCGGAAGCATTAAAAGCTCGTCCGGCAGCAAACTTAGCATTTCAATCTCGTCCGGTGACAGTTCTGCGTCGTCGTCTGCGCAAAAGCTTTTTGACCCATCCATTTTAGATTTCAGACCAAAACATGAAATATTACAAAATCATAGAGTATAGAAAGCATGCAAAATCATAGAGTATATGGAATATAAAAATCAAAGCATAGATGGAATATAAAAATCAAAAGCATAGATGGAATATAAAAATCAAAGCATAGATGGAATATAAAAATCAATACATGATAGGTGAAGAAAACAACTACAACCATAAAAGTTTAATGGAATACATCTATATTGAATTTACTCCTCTGTACCATCAATGATGACGAATAAGATGATGAAACATGAGTACCAATTGCGATGGAATTCAGTTACCCTACGATCGCTTCTATTAAATTCCTGATCCAGGGTTGATCTCATGGTCTGGATACGACTAAATGTTTGATCGACCGCATTTTGAATGAAGCGATCCTGTGTGTCCAATCGGCTACGTGTCTCGAGGTGAGAGGCGCGAGCCTCGCGCCCCAATGTGTCTAATGCGCGACGGGTTTCGTTGTGTGCTTCACGCAACTCACTACGCAGCGCAGTCAAATTGCTGTTTATATCATCCCGTCACGCAGCTCAATGTATTTGTTGTTTATATCAATCTGTGCGTCGCAAAACTCTTGACCTAATGTCTCTATCGAATTAGTACGCCTAGTATCGGTGAGTGGCTCGTCAGCCGAGTGAGGCACCGCCGGCACTTCTTCAACTTCAATGTCTTCTTCCGGCGGTGAGTTAAAAGGATATGATGTTTGACCCGCCTTTGTGCTTGTCCAAGTGATGCGTTGAGGCGTATTCCAACTCGTCATGTGGTCAGGGCTATAACCCGACCCTGCTGTGTAGAAATATAACACAAAAATCTTAATGGTATGATTCAATTTGAGTTTAAATAAAAATAATGTAGATAGTCTTACCGTAAAGAAATACGCTGTCAAGACTCGTCGCAGGACTGCTCGGTGGCGTCGGACAAAGAGTTTTCCTGTCAGGACTGGTTTCAGGACTGATCGCCGGGGTAAAACGAACCGGTTTTCTCTCAGGACAGACCAGTGAGGTAGAACGATCCGTTTTTCTAGTCTTCTTTCTCAAAGGTTCGCCGCTTGGTCCGGCGGTCTGGTCTAAAGCCGAGCCGGTAGGAACTATTTGATCCACAGAGTGCGTTGGAGTGGGGTCAGGTAAGTCACGTCTATCTGCTACGACGACGGTGTGGTCTTCATTATCCTGTTGAATGGCGTCAACCAGCGGGAAGCCGGGTTGCGTAATAAACTGAATGAAATCTAAAATAAATAATAAATTAGATTTCTCATAAACGTTAAGAAAAACATGACATAGGCGATGGGTCTTGTTTTACCATCAGTCGCGCTGTCCGCTTCGACCACCTGAGGGCTCACTGCGAATAAAAAGAGAGACAATTAAAAATATGTTCATTTTATTTTATTTTATTTATTTTTATTATTATTTTAATTTTTATTATTATTATTATTATACATTTTTTATTTTTATAAAAGAGTAGAAAAATATCAGTCCTTACATGCATCGCCATCGAGAGCATCGCTTTCAACATTCGAACCCGCGAAAAATCCTGTTATGAATGGAAAACACATGTGAGTCGTTTTATATGCTTTGTCTGATGACGAACCTACAGGCAGACGTTGAAAAAATGTAATTCATTTTCAGAGTGTTATGTCACCCCGGTGCTCTAGGGCCATCATTTAATCATAATAGAATGTAGTTTTAACTCTGGGACACCGGGTGGTGCCGGAGAGCTGGTGAGCCACACGTATCAGTAACATGATGTGTTTAAGACAGCGGCTAAAAACGAGCTTTTATGTTTTAAAATATCAAAAACAGGTCGATCTGACTTGTGAAAACAGATACACGTCAAAACTAGTTTTTTGATACACGATATCATGCTCATTTAAGAGCAGTTAGCAACGTAGCACGCACTGCTAAGCTAAACAATGCATTTCCTAACAGGGGACGGTTCTGAGTCATGCTTCACAACCGGGAGCGCCGACAGTAATGCGGTGGTATCTTAATAAAAAAAAATACATGAATAACGCTATGACGGGACGCTGATTTAATGCAAACAGACTTGAAAAATATACATAGCATAGCTGAAAACACTTCCTGTGAGAGGAGCTCAGTCTTTTCATAATAAAAGCCGCTGGGTAACACAATGGTAAAAAAAAAAACATAACAATATGTATTGTTTTGGGTACTGAAACAATACTAATTAAAACATCATTGCGGTAGAACAATCCTGCAAAACATTTATAATAAACTGATATGACTAAAAAATCTTTTGAGATGCAAAAGTAATAGACATGTTTAAAACACTTGAATAAAATAAATATAGCCTGACAAAGATTGTTTTTAAAATAAATCAATGTTACAGAAAACACTGTACCCAATAACTCAATGCTTAAAACAATAATGTATGATGGTAAGAATGTATCATTTGTCATGAAGGTGTGAAAGGAAACGAATTGTAGATCTTTTAGCAAAACAATCTCTCAAATCCACACCAATACCAGCATGCATGTTTAAAGCATTATTGTATAACATCATAGCAAAAAAATATAGAGAAAAATACTCACCGTTCTGCATTTTGATGAGTGAGAGAGAGTTGATGCGATGTTGTAGCACAAAAGGTTTTGTCCAAGGATATATTGGATTTGTCCTGTATATATATGGTGGTCAAATATTGGGTAAAAAACACAGTTGTGTCCAATAGATGGCGTCATTGCACTATGCATTTTGGTACCTTATCTCGGAATGCGTCCGTGACCTGAGATACATGGACATATTTCACGCCAACTGTCAAAGGCAGGGCGACTCCCGTGGAAGAACTACTATCGATAAAGATAATGTAGGAGAGATCTAAAAGACCATGCATGTTACGCACATACACACTCACACACACATAGATGCGCGCTCCCCTGTTTTGAGATGCCTGCTCAAGGTGAATGCTGTTGTGTGTGAATGCTGCTGTGTGTGTGTGTGTGTGTGTGTGTGTGTGTGTGTGTGTGTGTGTGTGTGTGTGTGTGTGTGTGTGTGTGTGTGTGAAAAGAGGCCAGAGAGCCCCTGATTTCTAAAACATGCATGATGATTTTTATTTTGTTTCATACATATGTTGTTCATAACCTATGTTTTTTTTTTATCCTTCAACTCTATAAACATTTAACTGATTGCATTTTTTTATTTTTTTAAACTGAATTAATGTTCAGTGGATTTTTTTTTTTTTAGTAAGCTATTTTAGAAACAATCAGCTTTTGTTCACAGCTGTGAACAGTCTTCACAGTTTTTTCACAGCATAGCCACAGATATGCTGGTATGGGAAGCGGCGGATGGGAGGGGGAATTTCCTGATAACAGCGTCTTCAAAAGACAAAACCTTCTGTCATTTATTATACAGCCTTCAAAAACAAAAACCACCTGTCAAAACATCAAAACCATCAAAACCTGCTGTCATTTATTATACAGCCTTCAAAACAAAACCACCTGTCAAAATCATCAAAACCTGCTGTCAAAACATCAAAACATCAAAACCATCAAAACCACCTGTCAAAATCATCAAAACCTGCTGTCAAAACATCAAAACCATCAAAACCACCTGTCAAAATCATCAAAACCTACTGTCAATAACATCAAAACCATCAAAACCACCTGTCAAAATCATCAAAACCTACTGTCAATAACATGATTTATAATACCGAAGTCCCGCCTTATACAGGAAGTACCGCCTATACAGGAAGTCCGCCTTATACCGGAAGTCCCGCCTTATACCGGAAGTCCCGCCCCTGTACCGGAAGTCCCGCCTACACCGGAAGTCCCGCCTTATACCGGAAGTCCCGCCTACACCGGAAGTCCCGCCCCTATACCGGAAGTCCCGCCTACACCGGAAGTCCCGCCCCTATACCCGAAGCCCCGCCCACCTGTCAATCAATCATTTTGACAGGTGGTGTATGGTACTAACTACTGTTTATTTCATTAAAATTAATAGAAAAATTAAGCTTAAGCCTACAAGACAATAAGCAACAGTAAAACATGAATTCAGTCGAATCAAATTGATTGTGAAAGTAGTTTCAACTTAAACTGACTTAGGAAGTAGTTTGTTGCCATGCCTCTTTTTATCATATTATTAGAGAGCTTCTCGCTCTCTGTATATATATATATATATATATATATATATATATAAACGGCAAAAATATATATAAAACAACATATCAAACAAAAATTATGTTAAAATGCTACTTTAGAGAGGCAGACAGTCAGGTGTGCAATGAAATATAGTTTATTAAGCATTTAAAAGCTTTATAAGAAATGTAATTACAGACAACCCTGCAAAAACTCATTTCAGGGAGGTAGTGTGGTAGCAGACGTTTGGTATTTTGTCCCTGCGCGCGCACCGTAGTTCATCAGAAACATCCAACACGATTATGTGAGCACTGTGGAGAAGAGGAATCAGTAGAGCATGTTATATGTGTTTGTCAAAAGAATAATGAACGAGAAATAATGAAAAATGAACTTAGAAAGATGGGAGTGGATGAATTAAAGCTTAAAAATATAGTTACTCGTGGATTAGAGAGTTTATTTCTTTATCTCAAGAGAACAGAGCTGTTTTTATGGAATGGGTAAACTCTGGTCCACACTCCAATACAGTAGGTGGCGATAATGCACCTTAATGTTGGTGCTGCCAGCCATAAAATCGAAGAAGAAGAAGTAGTTCATCAGAAACCGAGCGAAGCTACAATGGGTAAGCCATATTTTCTCTCCCTCTGTATATTGGTTAAATAATTAATGTAATTTCTATGATTGTAACTGTTTGGTAATGAGTATATTAAGAGAAAAATATACTGTGTGTTCGATGTGCTGCACGTGTGACGACAGTTTGATCAATTACAGAATCGTTAGCAGGCCCAGTTCTTGACGGCTATGGAAGGGGTGGGCTGGCAGATATCCTGGGTGGGCAGTTTTTTAGTCATCATATCATCGTATAGTCTAGAAGATGGTTATACTGTAGATATTACTATATTAAATGTACACTGAAAAAAGCTTTTGTGGACAGCCTAGATTAGAATATCATGCATTTTCACAGCAAAATAAACATTTTTTCTTTATAGAAAAATAAAGACCTCTTTGTTCTGTTTCTCTGGATCATTGTTTCTATGCTGGTGATTCTTTTCCACTAACTTTTTTTACCAAACAAGGCCGTAATCATGTCTAGAAAATTGGTAGGACCAGCCGTTTTGAGGAAAATAAAGACCAGACCACTATGGTAATGTTATTAAAGAAACTAAATAGCTAAAGTATTTAAATGGATTTAGGGGAATAAATTAAAAGGAAAGAGCACTTTCTACTTTAAGATTTTTTTTAAGTAATAAATCTGAACTGCAAATAATATTTTTTTTATTTTAAAATATGCATCCATTCAATTTCAGTTGTATAGTTGAAAACGCAAAACAGGAAAATGCTATTGTCATCACAATCAATTATGAATTACATGAATCACCTAAATGACAGACCTAATTTCCATTCAAACGTGGAATTCGACAAAGTCAAATAGTTTGTGTCACTGTATATTGGGCGTTCAACATTTGTCAAACTTTTATACCAAGTACCACTTCAGAAAACATTTGTCTCTCCAAGTACACCATAATGACCAACATTAAATTACAGTTGCGTAGTAGACCTAACTATTCAGACACAGCTCTGCACAGCTCAAAAACGAAGCAGTTTTATTCCTAATGACAATATGTATTGTTGTCAGCCACTTTAACATTGTAAATACACAGTTTGAACATTAACACGGTGCTTACAGACTGGTAAATAAAATGTATTATACATAAAAGTTAAATAAAAACGGTACTGTACTTAATTGTAAAAAAAAAAACGTTTACTCAAATAAAGATTCAATTAGGAGTATTGTGTTAACATAGATCTGTGTATGTAGTGATTCCTCTGCGTACTACTAGAGGGAGCCTGAGTACCACAATAGTGTTACTCGTACCACACTTTGAGAACCACAGGTACATCATATAAGGGGAACGCTATGTCGAGCAGTCTGTTACTACAGTATCGAATGCAAATTTCATCGCACAGGCTCGTTACTTTCAATTTTTAGTCTTACATTCAGCATAAACAGCAAGCCAAAAGTGCCCCAGCCATGGGCGTAAATTTCATTTAACAGTAGGGGGGGACAATAACTATACAATTTCTCATGAGCAATTTTTGAAGGGGACACAAATAATACAGTCAAATTGTACTTATAAAGATATGTCCCCACAGTGAAAAACTTTGCTTCTATCATTATTATTGTAGCACGGAGACTGCGTCATTATGGTTATTTTCAAAGTTTTTCTCAGGTTCAATGACAAAGCAGATCAGCACATTTCAAACAGCCACAAACCAAGGATAAGAAATAATAAAATCCCTTTTATTTCATCCATGCTGACGATTGTAATGATTCCAGGTTGTTTACCTCAGCTTAGAGCGCTCTGCTCGTGCTGCTTCTCAGAATGTTTGGTCGCTATAGCAACCAGTTGTAGTGGAAAACTGTAGGTCCAAAACAGAGCAGAACCGAACTGAACCGAACCGAGCTGGTACCAGTCAGTGGAAAACCCCCATAAGTTGCAGTGCACTATGCAACAAGCTATTGTAAACAAGTTAACGTTAACTAGATAAGTAATATTTTAATCGCTAATATAGCAGATTCTTGGAAAATTAAATCGGTAACGTTAATCAGCATTTTTGCCGCAACTAATTTATGAATGAGTCTGCTGCATCAACTACATTAAAGAGAATCGCTTTATTTAAAGTGAATAAAGTACCCTACTTACTGGAGTTCAACATTAACTGAGCCGCAGCCACACACCTTCCGTGTGTGGAGTAGGTGAGATGAACTGGGAAACAGTGTTGCCAGATCGGGTTGACGATTTCCAGCCCAAAAGTTCACCAAAACCCGCCAACTTCAACAAAAACCAGCCCAAAATTTTAACTGCCAAAATAATGTGATATGATTTTATTACCATGTCAATCAAGATTAATAAGGACCATTTTTATTTCCTCAAAATTAAATAATGATGAAAAAAGGTAATAAATATAAATAAATCATGGAATCAAAACAGGGCAAATGCGTTAAAGACAGTCAGAAATATGCTTAAAATGACCAGGAACCTTTTCAAAATGGCAATCAAGAAATTAACTGATAACCCCGGGGAACACATGCATCATTTTCAATGTCCACGGTAAGAAAAAGCTCATTTTTGTGCAAAAAAGTGCACAATAAAGTGATCAGAAAGCAATGTTAATTCACACCCACAACAGCCAAACATGTGTTATTCACTGAGATAACGTGACTAAGAGAAAAGTGAAGAAAAAAGCAGCTGATTGGGCGGTTTTTAGTTTTTGAAAAGCAGCCCAAATTTGGTCTACCCACCCAATGCGTTAATCTCCGGTCCAAGCCGATCAAAAGAAGCACAATTGGGCGGAAACCCGCCCAATCTGGCAACACTGCTGGGAAGGCAGGCAGTGGGCCAAACCACTGTGAGGAAGGGGAGGGGGAACTCAACTGTTTCTAAAAGCACTTTTTGCGGGGTTTTTCTACTTATTTTAGGTATACATACATATATTTTTCACAATAGAGAGTGTGATTTTTTTAAATAATTTTTTTTGGGGGGGACAATCCTCGGATGGGGGGGGACATGTCCCCTCCGTTCCCCCCGGGATTTACGCCCATGGCCCCAGCCATCCATGCAACGAACGACTGAATGCACGTTATGAGCGGGTTTTTTAGAAAACTAAAACTGCTCAGGGCTGCGTTTCCCAAAAGCATTGTAAGTCTAAGTTGACCGTAGTATGGAGGTATTTTTACGCCTAAAAGATTTGCATGCGTATGGTAAGATTTGTGAAAGTGTACATAAGACTGCAAGCGCAAATAAAATTTGCAAGCGCAAGAGAAGCTTTGCAAAGGTGTAAATCGCGTTTTAAGAGCAAGAAAAAAAGATTTGCAGCATTTTGCTGTTACTCGTAAGTGTAATTCATGTTTTGTGAAACTGCAACTTCATGCTCACACTAAATAAATATGATCTGCAGTATGACTTCCATTTTTCCGCTTACAGTTTTGTACGTTTTTCGCCAAAATACGGTCAAAAGCACTGCAAGCCTGTGAACAGTGATTTGCAAGCGAAAACAGCAGTTTAAAGAGCTGCAAAACGGATTGACCGCATAGAACCAATCTGTATGTGTAAACAAACAGACTGTCACATGTCTAAATCACTTGTTGTGTATGTAGGGTAAAAAGTTCGCGAAATAATCCGATTTGTACAGCTCCGTCTTTCTTTTATCTGCGCTTGGAGTTTTGGCACGATTCTCTCACTAACTGAGATTTGCAAGCGCGAAGGGGAGGCGGGTCCACCTTCTTGTAGCCAATCAAACGAGGCTCTCGCTGACTCTCCATTTACTCTTATCTGATTGGTTCAAATAAACACATCAAACGCCAAGACATGTATCTTCGTTTAGTTCGGGGACGTTCTTGCTGCCGGAATGATACTTTTATCATACACATTCAGTAAAAAAACAAATAAATACCAACTTAATTAAAACATTATATTTTATAAGTTGTGTACCACTAAGCTAGACTCCCATGTGTTCAAACTGAATTCAGCGCGCCTTGATTTCAGCCAATAAAAGAAAAATGCTACAATTTTCTGGTGTTATTTTATTATTGTTTGGGCAGTCTCCAGCTATATTTTAAACTTCTCTTCTTCAGTTCACTTTGTCTAATTTGGATTGGGTGGGCAAGACAGTCATTTGGGTGGGCTTAGCCCACCCCTGCCCATGCCTGGAGCCGGCCCTGATCGTTAGTACTTTGTTAATGAAACGTGTTAATGTTCTTCCACAAGCTGCATCGATTTGTATTCCCATCAACGGCTAAAACACCAAAATAACATTTCTTTTTATTTAAATTCATTTTCTTCCAGTGATTGTTTTCTGTACATTCGTGTGTATGATTGTTTCAGTGTTTGGAGTCAAAAGCTAAAGTATGAGTCTGTGGGAAATTAATAGAAAGCAATCTCAAGATTTGCTGATGAGATTTTAATGTTATTTAGCGCTTTTTCTTTTTTTACATTACTGTTTGTAAAAAACAAGTTTAGTTACTTTACGTTTTTATATTTGAATAAGACTGCAAACAGAAACTGTAAAGATAAGTGTATCAGTCATGTCAGTGTGAAAAGTTTTTTATTTCTCTGTATTTCTCGGGTCCTTAAAATGTCTTATATTCAGATTCTATGGATCTTAAATATGTTTGGTCAGATTACCGCTAAAATATATTTTTAAGCTTTCTTTCTATTTTGGCATTTATATTTGCAAAATAAAAAAATAGTTTTAGTTACTGGACTGGAAACAGAAACTGTAACGGTCAGTGTGAGAAGTATGATTTTTTCAATAGAGCTGTATTTCTAATGGAAAGCACTCAAAATATTATAATTATAACAAAGAAAGATGATCTGTTGCTGATCCTGAATGTCTTGTTTAGTGAGTGTTTATAGTCTGAGTCTCAACAATATTATCAGCTGCTGAAAATACTCTTTATTTCATGATAATAGATCCTGTTTTCACCTCATTCATTATGCTGATCTCCTGTAAATTGTCAGTTAAATTTAATTTAATTCTTATCATCAGACTTAAACTATGCAGTCACTATTGTGCTATATACAAGATACAGATGTCCTAACAGCATTTATTTCATTAGTCTGTGTTAAACTGTTTAATGTAAACCGAAACAAAAGTAATAAACAAAACTTTAAACACAAATGGAAGGAATTATGGAAACACTGATTTATTTCTTGGTTACATAACTGTACTTCTGTTTATTCTTTTGATTTTATTGTTAAAATTGTAATATTTGTAAATATTACATGTAAAAATCTAACAGACAAACAGAAATGCATGTGTGAATTTGTATTCAGGTATTTTACTATAAATAGAGATAATGAGAATAAGCTTTATTGTCATTGGAATTTGTTATAGTGACAGAAACATGAATGCAGGTTATACATTTACATTTATGCATTTAGCAGATGCTTTTATCCAAAGCGACTTACAGTACTTTCAGGTTATGCGTGTTCCCTGGGAATTGAACCCACAACCTTTTGTGCTGCTAACGCACTGCTCTACCACTGAGCCACAGGAACACAGCCAGCAGGTAAACATAAATGCTTAATATGTGAATTAGTAGAAAACAGGGTTTCCTCGGGTACTTAAAAAGTCTTAACTAACGTTTTCCTAATGAAAGTCTTAAAGTCTTGAATCCAGATTCAATGGGTCTTAAATATTTTTGGTCAGATTACGGTTAAAATATATTTTTCAGTCTGACGGACCCAGTGACTTTACAGTAGGGGTGTAACGATTCACAAATTTTCTCGATGCATCGATTACAAACCCTGACGATGCATCGCTCTCGAAACATGGATTTTTGAATCATCGATTTCAGACAGTAATCGATTTAAAATGCTAAGAATTGAATGAATCGTAATTTCTATAGCGATTCAATGCTTTCAAAATATATACACATTAAATTACTACGATCACGAATGAATGGAGACCTTGAACAGTGTTCGTGCCTCACATCTCTCCTTCACGCGCTCCACTATTAACCGTCTGTCACAGGATAGCGTTCGTCTCACTGATACATTTGTTGAGCAGCTGATGTGTGAGCTCTTAGTACTTGTGGCCAGTAATGCTATAGTGATGTAGTTTTACTTTTCTGTAGTTTTTCAATGGCTCTCGGTCATACCGACAACATTACCTGAGCAGTCGAAGGCTGTGCATTTATTGCATGGACGGAGCAAAAATGTAAGTGTGTAAAGCATACGCACAATTCCATTGAATGATATTGATGTATTTGATTTCTAATAGCAAATTCAAAGTAAGAGATAAGAAAATAATTGATTATTTAAAAAATTATAATAATACGTACATACATAAAATTATTGTATTTGACTTTTCTGTCACTTCTGAAATGATGGCTATGCCCCTGGTGTGACAAAATGTTAACCTACACATAATACTTTTAAAGCTCTTTTTTAATCTTGGTTTACATACATTTCTACATATGCCATGTCACGCCATAGCATCATGAAACTAGCATATAACAATGGACAAAAGTTGTTGTTTTTTCCTCTAATCTACGGTAATCATAAAAGCTGTGGTGTAATTTGCTCTCTGACTAAGCATTTAATGAATCCTGTGAATGCACTTAAAGAACGCAGAATCGTTAATCCAATCGAATCAAATTTTATTGTGAATCGAATCGTTCTGAATTTGCAAAAATCGCTCTTGAATCGAATCGAAAACCTGTGTATCGTGAATCGAATCGATTCGCTGTCTACCCAAAGATTCACAGCTCTTCTTTACAGTCAGACCGAAGACTTTGTCTGCGTCTCAATGTGCATACTATCCATCCTAAATTATATGTGTAGAAAAATACCTGAAGAGTTGTAAAAAATGAAGTGGAAAATTAAACCAATAAATAATATAGGGGAGACTTTCTGTCTCCAGGATACAAAATAGGAACTGAAACTCAAATGTTGAAAGGATGTCACTTCCTGGATGTTGCCATTAAAAAGAAAATGCTTTAAAAATGAAGAAATTAAAGGAAATTGTGTTGAGTGAAAAATATCGGCCAGTTTTAGTTAAATTTGTATTTTTAGAAAAGAATATCAATGTTAATATTGTTTATATGTCATATTATAATTGTGGATTTTATTACGCATCAAATAGTTCTCACTATAGAAATTCTGGACGTAACTGTATTTTCTAATATAGATAATTATACCTTATTTTGTAAAAAATGTGTAGAAATTATCATAATTTGGTGTAGCTGTTGTCTGCTTTCACTTCACATTTTGTAATAATATTTTTACCTTTTTAACTTTAATTTCAGGTCTAATGGAGGAGAAACAACATCATGTCAAAACTGGAGAAAAAACTCACTCACAGGCTGAAAGTATTTATTTACAGAAAAGAAGAGACAAGACAAGTTTCACCTGCACTCAGTGTGGAAAGAGTTTCACAAACAAACAGAGGCTTGAGATTCACATGAGGATCCACACTGGAGAGAAACCGTTCACATGTGATCTGTGCGGGAAGAGATTCACAATCTCATCAACCCTCAAGAGACACATGAAGATCCACACTGGAGAGAAACCTTACAAGTGTTCACACTGCGACAAGAGATTCAGTCGGTCAGGACATCTGAAAACACACGAGAGGATTCACACTGGAGATAAACCTTACACGTGTTCACACTGCGACAAGAGATTCAGTCAGTCAGGAGACCTGAAATCACACGAGAGGATTCACACTGGAGATAAACCTTACACGTGTTCACACTGCAACAAGAGATTCAGTCAGTCAGGAGACCTGAAATCACACGAGAGGATTCACACTGGAGATAAACCTTACACGTGTTCACACTGCAACAAGAGATTCAGTCAGTCAGGACATCTGAAATCACACGAGAGGATTCACACTGGAGAGAAACCGTATCACTGCACTGCATGCGGGAAGAGTTTCAGTCAATCATCTTCTCTACGGAGTCATAAAATAAACAATCACATTACGTGGTTTAGCTTCAGGTCCAGCGCTTTCAAGTGCTACCCTGCATCAAACATTTCCAGAAAAATAAGGATTTCAAATAAATTATCATTTTTTTCAGGAGAGTTAATTGCAATAATCATGTCTTTAAGGTGGATAAGTTAAGCAGGTTTAAAGGAGGTTTTAGTATGCTCAGATTCTAGTTAATCTTGAGTATCGAAATTAAATATTAAGTCACCAGACAGGATTTAATTAGTTGAAATTTTGCTAGAATTATAGATGTTAAGAGTAATATTCATATGGGTTCCAGCTCATGTGGGAGTGAAAGGTAATGAAGCAGCAGACAGACTGGCGAAACAAGCTGTGACGGACACCAGTATAGAAATAACAGTATCATATAATAGATATGAAATTAAAGCAATAATAAAATAATAATGCAAAGATGGTAACATCAGTGGGAAATGGAAAACAAAGGAAGACATATGTATTCAATACAGACACAAGTATCCAGACTTAGAATAGGCCACACTGGACTTAATAAATCAAAGACGTTCATGTCTAAGCATCCAACAGGTCTCTGTGATTGGTGTGGAGGAGGAGAAACGCTTGAACATGTCATCATGCATTGTGGAGGATAGAGAACAGTTATTAGAAGAGTTTAGAAAGAAAGGAGAGTATGATATTATTATTATGAAATACTTATTAAAGGGAGGACATATCAGAGCTGCTTTATTAAAGTTCTTGGAAAACACTGGTTTAATTAAAAGGATTTGAGTGTTGTTGTTTCTTTTTGGCTTTTTTATTTATCTTTTCTCTCATTAATAAACAGAAATAAAGAAGAAGAAACACATACAGTTAAAAGTAAACAATATCAATATAAAATATCATACAGAAGACACCAAATATAAACAATGTAATAATTTTAAAAGTGAAAGAACCAATGAATTGAGTTTAACTAATTTAGTTGTATGTGTTCTAGTTCTGTGTTTTATATGAAACATGGTTCATCACAGATTAATTAATAAATGCTGTTGTGATAGTTGTAAATGCTTCAATAGCCGATCGTGTCGTTTGCTGAAGTCTGTTGATGTAACCGAATCAAAAATAAAATAAAGATTACAATAATGAACAATGTTGAATTCCATGAAATTAGACTGTAAATGATAGTAAATGGTGTTTGAGTGTGGTGTAAATATTGCAGACGTATGGTATTTTGTCCCTGCGCGCGCACCGTAGTTCATCAGAAACATCCAACAGGATTATGTGAGCACTGTGGAGAAGAGGAATCAGTAGAACATGTTATATGTGTTTGTCAAAAGTATACTAATGAACGAGAAATAATGAAAAATGAACTTAGAAAGATGGGAGTGGATAAATTAAAGCTTAAAAATATAAAAATACTCGTGGATTAGAGAGATTATTTCTTTATCTCAAGAGAACAGAGCTATTTTTATGGAATGGATAAACTCTGGTCCACACTCCAATACAGTAGGTGGCGATAATGCACCTTAATGTTGGTGCTACCAGCCATAAAACCGAAGAAGAAGAAGTAGTTCATCAGAAAGGAGACCAGTGCGGAAACTGGAGGAGCTGAACACGCAGCTTGGGCTCTGATCCTCTGAGATTACACGTTTGTTGTTTTTTTTTATAAGTATAGCAAAACAGATTCATCACCCATGTGCGTAAGATATACAGTAGGTGGCGGTGATACTCCTAAGGAGTAAACGGCCATTGAACCAAAAGAAGAAGAAGAAGAAGAAGAAGAAGAAGTAGTTCATCAGTAAACGCGCGAAGCTACAATTGGTAAGCCTCTTTTTTTCTCTCTCTCCTGTATATTGGTTATTAAATTAATGTAATTTCTATGCTTGTAACTGTTTGGTAATGAGTATATTAAGATAAAAATAGACCGTGTGTTAGATGTGCTGCACGTGTGACGACAGTTTGATCAATTACAGAAACGTTAGTGCTTTGTTAATGAAACGTGTTAATGTTCTTCCACAAACTGCGTCAATTTTTTTCCCATCAACGGCTAAAACACCAAAATAACCAGATTTTATTTAAATTCATGGGCAATATTTTTCTTTTTCATCCAGTGTTTGTTTTCTGTACATTCATGTATGATTGTTTCAGTGTTTGGAGTCAAAAGCTAAAGTATGAATCTGAAGGAAATTAATAGAAATCAATCTCAAGACTTGCTGATTAGCACTTTTTCTTTTTTTTACATTAATAAACTGTAAAGATGAGAGTGTCAGTGTGAGAAGTATGTTTTTTTTCTTTCAATAGAGCTGTATTTCTAATGGCAAGCACTATAAATGTTATAATAAAGAGAGATAATCTGCTGCTGATCCTGCATGCCTTGTTTAATTAGTGTTTATAGTCTGAGCCTCATCGATATTAATAAGGTAGGTAAAGTTAGGTAGGTAAACTTAGGTAAAGTTGGTTTTATATTCGCACATTCACAACATTCACACATTTCCACGTTCAATAACTTTCTAATTAAATGTGTAATAAATTAGTTTTTTTGCAAATTCTAATCCGCAACATCATTTCAAACCTACTGTGTTTTCACCATCGATCAAAATGTCCAAGTATTGTTTTAATGGCATATTTACTTGCGAATGCCCGCTGAATGTCCAATTTAGTGTGCTTAACAAAGTAATTGAATGCATAAGTCCGAATGTGCGAATATAAAACCAACTTTACCTAAGTTTAATAAAGCTGCTGAAAATCCTCTATTTCATGTCAATAGATCCTGTTTTTACCTTATTCATTATGCTGATCTCCTCCAGTTAAAGTTAATTTAATTCTTATCATCAGACTTAAACTTTGCAGTCACTATTGTGATATATACAAGATACAGATGTCCTAACAGCATTTATTTCATTAGTCTGTGCTAAACTGTTTAATGTAAACCAAAACAAATGTAAAAACCAATGAACAAAACTTTAAACACAAATGGAAGGAATTATGGAAACAGATATATTTATTGGTTATGTAACTGTACTTCTGTTTATTATTTTGATTTTATTCTTAAAATTTTAATATTTCAAGGTTCAAGGTTCTTTATTATTTGTCACATACACAATCATACAGGGTATAATCAGTAGTGAAATGTAGGTCAGGACAGGTCCGCTCAATGGAAAGTGCAAAAAAAATTAAATAATAAAATAGAAAATAAAAAAAAATAACATAAGCAATAAAACAATGAAACATAACACAAGAGAACATACATATAAATATAGGTGAGAATGAAAAAGGTGTAAGAGGCCCGGCTGGAACGATCCAATGACGGCAGTCGTTCCGCGGGTGAAGGGCTTTGCGTGTTACAGTCTTTCCTTTTCACGACACAACAAGAACATTAAAATGGAACACTTCTTCTTATATATTTTATCTCGTTATTTCATCTGACTCCATAAATGAAAAGGTTTTAATGATATCTGTGCATCATTAAAATATGAAAACGAATGATTGATTATTCTTTTCAGCTCCGTTTAATACTTTACCCGCTCAGATGTAGGGAAACTATATCGCTCAGAGGCCCTGTTTTTCACAGGTCTCACGGACACAATCTCGTCAGGCCCGGTCGTCAATCAGAGGTAATTATGGTTATGTATCTAAGATTTGCCGTTAATTCACACGTACACAATCATAGACATGGATAACACCTTGGAGCCCCCTCAGAACTTTTAGTTCGTTTGTTTACTTCAGTAAAGGTTTTTGGCCATTATCAGATATGTTAGTAGGTCAATGTACAACACTCGTAATAACTTTGGATTGGTCAAATCCTTGTTTAAAGTAACATTAAATCAAAAGTCAGAGGTATGGGCGTACCCGAATTTAGTTTGACCAGACGGCGTTCACCGTCCCTAAACGGAATTAACCCGCCCCTGCATCCGAAGTACACTTAAAAGACGCCGGGTATTAGCCGTCGCTAAACTGACGCAGGCTTGCGGAAATATACGAATCCGCTACTCTAATAGGGAGAAAGCAATCTTTAGAGGCAGTCAGAATAGAATCAAACGTTACAATTTATTAACCAGGTAATCGAAGCAATAATTCAAATCTCCAATGTTACAAGAATAGAATCATCAGTTAACAATACTACCTGGCAAGTGAAAACTACACACAGCGATTTGTGCGTGGCAGTCAGCCTACAGACTCCTGGAATGAAAACTACACACAAGTGATCTTGTGCGGCAACCAGCTTACTAACGCCTGACCATACCTGAACTGAAACTACACACAAGTGATCTGTGCGGGCAATCGACTTACTGACGCCCAGAACTTTGTGTCCCCTTTCCTTTATATACTCAGATAATTCAATAAACTCACCAAATGGTGGTCTTGTTATTATAATTAGACTTCCGAATTTGCAACCAAATGGCTCCTGATATCCTGTGGCAGGGAATGCTTATTTACATACAGGAGGTGTTTTGAATAGAAGATCAGGGGGAGAGGGCACATCCTTACGCTGTGCACTATACTTCTCATATTTTAGAACTTCCTTTAGCTTTTCATTATGATTGGGAGAATGAGACCATTTTACCAGACGCACTGAGACATTTCGAAAGATATCAAACATGTATGGTTACTTTTTGTACATATTACATTGCATGGATTTTTCAGTGAATTTTAGGGGAGGGGAGGGTGGAATGGTGACTGCAGCAGGTCCATCGTGCGGACCGTCAGCACAGGGTGTGAAACCCCCCAGTGTGCTGCGTCCTGGATGTTGCTGCTATATGCAAGAGATAGCTCCCGTTGATTACTGACACCAGGCCCACAGTTCCTCTCTAGGGGGGCCCAGACATTTTGGCACCGGGCCCGGGCTTACAAAGGGAACAAATAATAAAATAAAATGAGTAAGATGTGCAATGAGATAAATTGTGCAATACAGTATACTGTGGATAATAAATATTAATAAAAAACACGGATGTGCAAGAGAATGTGCAAATAGGTTGTACCGGGTATGTACACATAGCAGCAGTGTGGATGATGGAGAATAATGGATGTGTATACAGTTTATTAAATTGAGTCCTGTGGATGTAATGATGTTATGAGACTGAGTTTAGGAGCCTGATGGCCTGAGGGAAGAAACTCCTCCTCAGTCTTTCAGTTTTAGCCAACATGCTCCTGAAGTGCTTGCCAGATGGCAGTAAACAGAAATGATGGTTACCGGGGAGATTCGAGTCCTTGATGATTTTAGCAGCTCTGCTTTTACAGCGTTTGAGGTAGATGTCCTGCAGAGAGGGGAGAGTAGACCCTGAGATGCGCTCAGCTAAGCGCACAACTCTCTGTAGAGCTTTGCAGTCCTGGTTTGTGGCATTATTATACCACACTGAGATGCACTGAGTCAGAACACTTTCTGTGGCCCTGAATAGAAAGTTTTCAGGATAGCTGGTGAGACCCTGAATTTACTCAGCTGTCGCAGATGGTACAGTCTTTGCCTGGCTTTCTTGACCTGAGTTTGAATGTGTGCAGTCCAAGTCAGGTCCTCGGAGATGTTTACACCGAGGTACTTGAAGCTGCTCACCCTCTCCACAGGGGTCCCACTGATCATAAGAGGAGTGTAGGGCTGCTGCTGTCTCTTCCTGAAGTCCACGATCAGCTCGTTGGTTTTGCTCACGTTCAGAGAGAGACAGTTGTCCTGGCACCATGATGTGAGTCTCTCCACCTCATGCAAGTATGCGGCCTCATCGTTGTTGGAAACGAGGCCCAGAACCACAGTATCATCAGCAAATTTGACAATAGAAGTGGAGCTGTGAGAGGACACACAGTCGTGTGTGTAGAGAGAGTAGAGCAGGGGGCTCAGGACACAGCCCTGTGGGGCTCCTACGTTCAGGGTTATGGAGTTGGAGGTGAACTGGCCGACTTTCACCACTTGTGGTCTGGTGGTGAGGAAATCTTGAATCCAGTCACAGAGTGAAGTGTTTAGGCCGAGGTCTGAGAGTTTGACAGCTGAGCGATTCCACAGTTTCTGTCCACAAGGGGTGTAATGAACAATATAGATTGAATAATACCCAGTTGTTGTCATTTTTTTATTTTTAGTTCACTATTTTATTTAAGATAGATGTAAGAAATAATAAAGTTAATTGTATCCCACTAAGCCTTGGCATTATCGTGTAATGAGACTTTATTTTATTTCCGTCCCCAGAAATTGCGGATGTCAGGGTGGGACATTCATTGCGTCTGGATTTTTCCTAAGTCATTTTATTTAATTTCCTTTAATAAAATCCTGAATTTTGGCGCATAACATTTATTTTGGTGTGTCTTCTACAAAATACTACTACTAACACTGAAAGTATAATTCCCTTAATCCACCACGATGCAATGGAAACCTTTACTAACGTTCGTTACATGTTCTGTCCAAACAGTTACGAACGTTAAACTAGGATTCTAAAGGAAACAGAGATATAATTTTTCCGTGTAATTATATCAATAGCAAAACGATAAAAACATCTTGTGTGGGTTAAATTCTTATATGCGTTGCTACATGATAAATTGGGATAAAACAGGGGCAGAGATTTTCTGTCCAAAAATAATAACGCTCGTACATTTTATTCTGACGCTGAGTTTCCATCTCCTAATGTCTCAACGGTTCTCATGTCAGAAATAAGATTGTCTAGGTCACGCATGCTCTGCATGGGAGGAAGAGTTAACAGGATTTCACTGATTTCGACGAATGTGGGTAAGTTTGTGGCTTCTGTCCAAAAGTTTACGAACGTTAAAATGTTACGAACGTGATCAACTTTGGTTAAGTAAACATTAAATAGGATCATTATGATGAGAAAGGATAAAAGAGTGTGCAAGTCGGATGATTGCTAGTGGTTTCGGACCGAAAGCGGCGTCGTGTTCATCGTGAAAGAGCATGCATGAATGGTGGTTGTATACATTTTGACAGATTCTGCACATCTGTCCAACTTCGAACGTTGTTTTCAGAGTATTTTTGACTCAATAAGCTGTTCATGAAAGTCAACATCGTCAATGATTTTGCTGACTTGTTTCCGTGTTTTTTTTTTTTTGTCCAATGTTCGTAAGAATATAGCTTAGGCTGTCAAAGTTAACACGTTAATAGTGTTAACACAATCTCACTTATGCCATTAGAATAAACTGTCGTTAATCGCATAAGTTTTTAAACAACAGTGAACTGGGCTATAATGTTAAGGAACACACGCAGATTTTCCGCACCGACGGCACACAATAAAGCTAGTTTAAACATTAGCTTTGTGGTAAAATGAACCCCACAGCCTGTCAAGTGTACCTTCATCATGTCCAAATTATATACAGTCACAAAGAATTGTTCGTTACACAGAATCTGTACCAATATCATGGACCATAAGCATCACTTGGCCACTGTTTGGGCTCCTCCTCAGTGCATCCTATAAATGTTGTCATGTCTTTCACACATTCAGTCTGTTTTTCTTCATTAGTAAAATACAATTGTATAGGAGGAGTTGAATCACGTAGACAGCAGATTAAGTACAAATATTAATATGCAATAGCGCATAAATTTCAGAATTTTCCAGAAAGCGGACTTCTGATACTGCAGCCTGATTGCGTGAACAATAGACCTGTTAAACAATATATTGTGAGAGGGCCGTTTGTTACAGCATCCCAAACAACTCAAAATAATAAACCACAAAGTTAACAGAACGATGCACGAGAGTGTTTCTCTGCCGCCTTCACGTGCTGTTTCCCATTAATGAAGCCGTGACGAGCTCCCTGCATTCAAATTATTCGTTTTTTTGCTGAAATAATAACGTAATATTCCACTGGTTGATATATTATATTTATATGCAAAATAGTTGTGCTGTTTTTCGTGTTAAATGTGAAGAATGACAAGTTGGATGCCACACTTATTATTATAATTTTTTTGGCAGAGTATACAGGTGTAATTTTAACTTTAACTTTAGGCAATGTAACATGATTTTATGATCGTAATTTTGACTTTATTCTTAAAATATTATGACGTTATTTATTTGAGAAAGATAAACTGATCAAACTTGCGCTGGCCGCTTGGTATTTAAAAAAACAAAAACTTGAATTTAACAAAAATAAGATGTTCCAATCATATTTCTAAATTCAATTAATAAAGAAAGGAAACAAAATAATGACCAATTTGTTATTAAAAACCAAAACTGAACTATTTAAATGGCTCAGCTAGAGAGAGAGAGAGAGAGAGAGAGAGAGAGAGAGAGAGAGAGAGCCTCAGACTGCTGCAGGGATTTATATTCCTTCCCTTGTTTCAATTCAAAGTTCACCGAACTAATTGTGAACTGATTGCACTCCTGTCTTCTTCCCGAGCATGTGAACATGTTCATTTAATATATTTGTTTATATGAAATAGGTTATTGTTATGAAGACAGACGTTAAAATTAATGTTCACATAATAAGTGCCGTCATTCAGGCGGTTCACAATATGTTTTAGCGCGTAATATGTTTTAAGAATGATATTCTGTTTAGCGCGCAATATGTTTTAAGAATGATATTCTGTTTAGCGCGTAATATGTTTTAAGAATGATATTCTGTTTAGCGCGCAATATGTTTTACGCTTAATATTCATTGATGCATTAATCAGATTTAAGATTTTCTTTTTAATAATATGAATGTTCATGCTCATTTTTAAAATAGAAATGTCCTAGCGTTATGAGCAGTTGATAATCGATGGACTGTTCTGTTAATAAAAGCCGTCCTTCGGTTATGTTATATTAATGTTTCAGCACTCATACTTTACAACCATTATTTTTCTTGGGTTAAGATAGACTATTCTCTAATTAATTAAACAGTTTGTTATCATCATACAGATTGAAAGCCTGGACGGTCTCTCTCCCCCTCTCTCTCTGTGTGTGTGTGTGTGTGTGCGTGTGCGTGTGCGCGTGGGTGGGCGGGCGCATGCGCGGGAGGGTGTGCGATTTTCGAATAGTATCGAATAATACCCAGGGATTATCGAATATTAATATTAATACATTTTGTTAAAAATGCCCATCCCTAATGTTTACAAGCTTTACACGTTTTCCTCAGTTTGAAACACTGAATGAGCTTTTACATGAAACAGACTAACAGTCATCATTCATATTTCATATTCTTAATTTTAAGAAGTATATTCAAGAAATGAAACAGCTATTCTGTAAATTAAGTTTGCTGTGGTGTTCAGAGCATATAATTAAACACATAATTATACATTTTAAGTGTTAAAAAATAATTAGTCATAACTCTTATATCCTTTGCAAACATACATATATATATGGACTTTCTTTATTTTATTATTTAAATTTGATAGTAAATGATGACAGGTTATTTTAATGTGTTATGAACTTGTTCTATTCTTTGCCAGTTTTCATGAAATGGTATTATTTTGTGTTACAGAGGCAATCTTGCAGGATTGTTTAATTTTTTCCCGTCCACGTTACACACGTTATAACTTTGCACTTGTAGGAGTTCCTTTGGCTTCTACATTTGGCAAATAAATTTGAAAAATATACCTGTGGTATTTGTTAGTAATTTTGCTGGCTTTCAGTTTATGAACATACCAGAATCAAAAATGCACCTTTAAGTTTATAGAACAGATAATATTAGATGGCCACCCTGCCTGGATGGAAGTCCTATTACCAGTTTTGTGACCCATACACAACGCATGACTCATAACTATACCAAATTAGGAGCAAAGCAAAACATGAACTGGGATTCAACCAGAATTGTATTAAACTGAATTAGATTAAGTACACTTTCTGCTTGAATTTACACTGTTTTTCCGTCCATGTTACATACGTTAAATTTTACATCAACTCAACTTTGATCAAAGTTTACTAGTTTACCATTGCCAAATTTATCCTGTCTTTCATACAGCTGTACCCCAGGTTTTCTTAGGATGTTAACCTTAGGACAATGGCTTTCTCCATGAAGATTGATTTTGCAGGCTATTGTCCTTGCAGTTAGGCCTAAACTGTGGAATCGCCCAGCTAGCTTGGTGGGGACTATAGTGTTGAAAGCTGAGTTATAGTCTATGAATAGCAGCCTAAAATAGTTGCCATTTTTGCTGTCAATGTGAGTGAGGGAGGAGTGCAGTACCTGGGAGATGGCATCATCAGTAGACCTATTTGGCCGATAGGCAAACTCAAGAGGGTCCAGAGTAGCAGGAATGGAGGAGGAAATGTGTTTTTTTAGGAGTCTCTCAAAAACCTTCATGACTGTCGATGTGAGGGCAACTGGACGATAGTCATTCAGGCAAGAGGGTTTACTGTTCTTAGGCACAGGGATATTGACAGATTTTTTAAACGAGGTGGGAACCACAGAGGTAGCAAGAGACTCATTAAAGATGGAAGTAAACAAACCAGCAAGCTGATCAGCACAGGACCTCAGAACGCGGCCAGTAATCCCATCAGGTCCTACTGCTTTCCTTACGTTCACTCTCTTTAGTTCCCTCCGAACGGCGTCCTCTGAAAAGGTGATAGCACAAACATCGCTGCTCTGTCTGCTGCTTCCTGGCGCGCAGATCGGCAGAGTCGTGCCGCCGTTACATTCAAAGCGGCCGTAGAAGGTGTTTAGCTCTTCGGCCAGCAACGGATCTGCTCTCACCACTGCGGAAGAGTTGTTTCCAGAGGAACAGATGGTCTTCAGTCCCTGGCACATGCGTCGAGAGTCATTGAGCTGGAAATGTGACTCAATTCTCTCCCTGTATCTGAGTTTAGCAGCTTTAACTGCCCGACAGAGAGCGTAACACGATGTTTTGTATTTGCTCATGTTTCCCGACAAAAGACCAGCGTTGTATGCGGCAGTGCGAGGGTTAACCGCATCACGGATTGATCTGTCCACCCACGGTTTCTGATTAGAAAATGTCCTTATTGTTACTGTTTCGGTGGCTTGGTTGGTTAGCGTGTTGATAAAGCTTACTGCTACATCTGTGAATTCGCTGACGTCAGATGAACTCGCCCGGAACATGTCCCAGTCGACGCCATCAAGAGACGCCTGTAGCATAGCTTCAGAGTGGAGGACCAGCGCTACTTCCTCTCCACCGCGGTTTCTGAACGATCCTTTGTTTATATTCCGGTGTGAGGAAGATGGCGGCGTGGTCTGATTTGCCAAAAGCAGGCAGGGAACGAGCTTTGTAGGCATTCTTAAACTGGGTGTAGCAATGATCCAGTGTATTCTGTCCTCTAGTTGGACAGGATATATGTTGGTGGAAGTTTGGCATAACTTTTCTGAGGTTGGCTTTGTTGAAGTCCCCGGCGATGATACATGCAGCGTCAGGGTGTTTGTTGATGTTGCCGCTGAGCTCGTCGTGGAGTTTGGACAGAGCCAAGCTAGTATCTGCTTGAGGTGGAATGTAGACGGCAGTAACGATGATCGATGTAAACTCCCAGGGCAGGTAGAATGGGTGGCAGATAATGGAGAGGTGTTCCAGATGAGGTGAGCAGGAACGCGACAGAATGGAGATATTCCTGGGGTCACACCATTTCTTGTTAATCATGAAGCACACTCCACCACCTTTGTTTTTTCCGGCCTCGGCTGTTCTGTCCATCCGTAAAACAGAAAAGTTATCACACCGTTACAGCGGTGTCCGGGACCGTCGGCGTGAGCCACGTTTCGGTCAAACAAAGGATGTTACAGTCTCTAATGTCCCATTGGAAACTTATCCTGGCTCTAAGATCGTCCATCTTATTCTCCAAGGATCGGACATTGGCGAGCAGAATACTCGGTAGAGGGGGACTGTGAGCCCTTTTTCTCAGTCTGTTGTGTATTCCAGCTGCCTCCGCGATGTTTCCTCGCCGCCTGGGATTATTGAGGCGGCCATCGTTAACCTCGGTGCTCCGAAGTATCTCCAATGGCCACGCTGGATCCGTGGATAGAGTGTCCTGAAGCAGGTTAGTGCAGTGGTGCCCAATGTCCAAAAGTGTTCTTCTGTCGTATATAAACAGTGCAGACGTTATGCGTGTAAAAATACGTAAAAAAGTATATTAAAGCACAAATTGAGCGGAGCCATCCCTAACGTCGACTGTACAGCGCAGCGCCGGAAGCGGAAACTGTTTGTAAATTGTTAACTGTTTGTAAATATTAAATGTAAAAATCTAACACGCAAACAAAAATTTATATTTGACTATACATAGAGATAATTTAGACAAGAATGAGTAAGCTTTATGGCCAGGTATGTTTACACGTACCATCATTTTTTTATAGTGACAGAAACATAAATACAGTTTATAGCAGGTAAACATAAATGCTTGATATGTGAATTAGTAGAAAAACAAACTCAAACTTTGGCAGATCTGCTCCTCCTTCAGTGAAGCTCCTCCCACAACACCCACACCTTCAGTGAAGCTCCTCCCGCAACAATCACACCTTCAGTGAAGCTCCTCCCAACAATCACACCTTCAGTGAAGCTCCTCCCACAACAATCACATCTGGAATATTCCCATCAGTCTGCAAGTGAAGACAAGCATCAGTTTGAAGTGAAATCTGCAGAGACATAGTTTATTGAAGGACAGAGAGAACATGAGAGATCCAGAACCCTGCAGAATGAAACACTGAAGAACTAATGAGGCTAATTAGTAATAAGGCTCAAGAACATTTAAAGTTATCAGCTGTTCATTAGATGTTCATCATCATTTACTTTAGTATATCATGTTTATAATGTTATAATTGAGGATTTGATTAAGCATTGAATAGTTCTCACTACAGAAACATTGGGTTTGTGTCTATTTTTTATTATGAATAATTGTACCTTATTTTGTACAAATTATCATATTTTGGAGTTGCTGTTGTCTGCTTTCACTTCACATGATTTATTCATATTGTTACCTTTTTTAACTTTAATTTCAGACCTAACGGAGGATAAACAACATCATGTCAACACTGGAGAAAAAACTCGCTCACAGACTGAAAGTATTTCTTTACTGAAAAGAAGAGACAAGAAAAGTTTCACCTGCACTCAGTGTGGAAAGAGTTTCACATACAATCATAGTCTTGAGATTCACATGAGGATCCACACTGGAGAGAAACCGTTCACATGTGATCAGTGCGGGAAGAGTTTCACATACAAACAGAGTCTCAATGCTCACATGAGGATCCACACTGGAGAGAAACCGTTCGCATGTGATCAGTGCGGGAAGAGTTTCACAGAACAAGGAAACCTTAAGAACCACATGATCATCCACACTGGAGAGAAAGTGCATGAATGTGATCAATGCGGGAAAACATTTTTGTGGGCTTCAAACCTGAAGAAGCACCTGAAAGTTCATTCAAATGAGAAACCACATTCATGTTCTTTATGTGGAAAGAGTTTTTTAGAACTGCAGAATTTAAAACGACATCAGAAGAGACACACAGGTGTGAGAGAATATATGTGCTTTGAGTGTGAGAAGACTTTTATTTCAGCTGATCAATTGAAACGGCACCAGATTATCCACACTGGAGAGAAACCTTACAAGTGTTCACACTGTGACAAGACATTCATTTCGTCAGGAGAAATTAAATCACATGAGAGGATCCATACTGGAGAGAAACCTTACAAGTGTTCACACTGCGACAAGAGATTCATTTGGTCAGGACATCTGAAAAGACATGAGAGGATCCACACTGGAGAGAAACCTTACAAGTGTTCACACTGCAACAAGAGATTCAGTCGGTCAGGAGACTTAAAATCACATGAGAGGATTCACACTGGAGAGAAACCGTATCACTGTGCTGAATGTGGGAAGAATTTCAGTCATTCATCTAATCTACGGAGACATAAAACATACTATCACTATTAGTAGGTTAGCTTCAGGTCCAGCGCTTTCAATTGTTACACCACATCTCTTCCATATTAACAAAGTCTCTTTAAGACAAGTCATGTCTCAGCGGCCATCTTTGAAATGCCTCTCGGACATCCAAGTGCAGCTCCTATCACTTTGTATGGGGAAGCATCGATTTCTCCAAAACTGTTCACTAAGTTGTATTCCTGTTCACTGTTCTGTATTCCAAATCATCAGTCCGCATTCTGCTGGATCTATCTGCTGTTTTTGACACGGTCAATCATCACTTGGATTCCACTTCGCTGGTTTGAATCCTATCTCACTGGTCGGTCTTTCAGGGTGGCCTGGGGAGGGGAGGTATCCAAAGCACATCAATTGGCCACTGGGGTTCCCCAGGGATCGCGGTTCTTGGACCCCTCCTCTTCTTCACACACACTACATCACTGGGTCCCATCATACAGGCACATGGCTTCTCCTACCATTGCTACGCTGATGACACACAGCGCTATCTCTCATTTCGACCAGATGATCCAATGGTAGCTGCACAGATCTCAGGCTGCCTAGCAGACATCTCGGCATGGATTCAATTTCAAATTGATTTATATAGCACATTTAAAAAACAACCAAGGTTGACCAAAGTGCTTCACAATGTCCGGAAAAGCTCCCACACAATACAGTAAACATGTCACAATGTCTCCACTCAAAATAAAAGCCAAGGAATACAGGTGTCTTAAGAAATTACTTAAAAATTCCAACATTCTGAGCAGTTCTTATGTTTACAGGTAAACCGTTTCACAAATTAGGTGCCACCACTGAAAAAAAGGCTCGGTCACCTTTATTTTTTAATCTGGTTTTCAGAACATCCAAGAGTACCTGATTGCATGACCTCAGTGCTTTAAGAGGAGTGTGGACACGTACAAGCTCTGATAAATATGCAGGTGCCAACCCATGTAAAATCTTAAAAACAATCAATAAAATCTTGAACTCATTCCTGAGGCGGACAGGAAGCCAGTGTAGTGAAGCTAAGACCGGGGTAATGTGCTCATACTTTTTGTCCCAGTTAAGAGCCGAGCTGCTGCATTCTGGACTAACTGTAAGCGTTGAAGAGATGACTGATGGATGAAAGACCATCACCTACAGCTTAACCTGGCAAAGACTGAGCTTCTTGTCTTCCCTGCCACTCCAACTCTACAACATGACTTCACGATTCAGTTAGGTTAATTAACAATTACCCCATCAACGGTTGTCGCGGACTTGGACTTTTACTTTATCAAATGTGGGAAGTCAAGACACCAAACAAAGAGCTGGTAGGTAACCTTTATGTATGGTTTAATATGTTTGTATGGTTTTCTCAGATCAATGTGTTTACCCCGTCAGGCTCAATCGAATGTTCAGTCAACGTTTAATAAAACACAATAAAATTAAAATACGCTGGGCGCTATCAAACGATAAACACCGTCTTGGCGATTTGCATATTTCGTATCAGTTTATTTTGTGATAGTGACCACATAGCAAGATTGCACCAAATGACAATATGCACAGAATGTTCCAAAAAAATAAATAATAATAATTGTCTGGTGACACGTTACTTGTTAATGCATGAGAGTAAGTCAGTTAAATTGTCAGGCTGCTAACTTAGTCATTTACACGTGAAATGACATGGATGCATTCTGTGCATTTCATTCACAATTTGAACATTTTTTGTTGAGATTGAGAATAACAGACACACATAACAGTGTTTCTTTTGAAGGCAGGAAAGAGAGCAGTGCCAAGCCATGAAAAGAAGTAAAGATATAGGGAGTTTCTTTCAAAGAAAACAAAAACAAAACAAGTGTAGAGGCAGAAGCAACTGAAGAAAATGTTAGTCACCAAGAAGAAAATGTCAGGCAGCAAGAAAAAATTTCACTGGAACAGAATCAGCCAGCAAGGAATCAACAGGCCAGACAGACAGTGATGCCAGTGGACCCAGCCGACAGCAGTGGCCTTCGTTTTCCTCTGTGCTTCCTGCAACTTCAAGTATGTGAAGTGTAGAGGGAATTGTAGGGATATTTGAGAAATATTACATTTCATTTGTATGAAGCAAACTAAAATGGTAGTAATCATTGCATGTACATGAATTTGCCCTAAAAATACCATGAGCGTATTTATTCTGCTATAGTACTCACAGAGCTTGTTTTGTTTTCTCATTGATGCAATATTTACTTGTGACATTTCATCATTTCTCAGGATCAACGTTTGGTGGGGATAAACAAGCACCTTCATCCCCAACAGAATGCAAAGGTATGTATAGTTGTAGTTGAGACCTGAAAGTTCTTTTGTTTGCACATGTTCAGCAAGTGATGTTAAATGATGTTTGAAGTCTACTCTGTTGATTATTATTTTACTGTATCTGCAGATAATTCAGCTGTAAGTGAACTGTCTGAATTTGAAGACCACGAAGAAACTTTGTGTCCGCATAGGTCAGGGGGTGATGCTGACAGACCTCAGGCCACTACATGCCAACATCTCCACAGATCGCATTCTGCCAGGACCACATGGTATGCTCCAGTTTTTTTTACTGACATATTTCTAGAAGGGATTGTTTAAATGGGTGTTAATGATGAGCATGTGTATTTTAATTAAATTCCTAAAACCTTAAAAATGACCGATTGCCTTCTTATTATTGGATATGAATTGTATGTTATTATTGTAACTAACTTTAATTCAAACTTAATTTACAGAATCAATTGTTGTTTGTTTTAATTGACAAACTACACCTTCTGCACTGATAATTATTTTAATTATTACTCATTGTTTAAATTGATTGAGGACCCCTGGTAGGCTAGTCATCGCTATAAGAAGACCATTTTCTTTATTTGCAGACATTTCACAGTCTCGGGCAGCAGGACCAACACAGCCGCACTTGAAGGTGTTCCCTCGAACCATGAAGGGCGACTGGAAAAGAGCTTTCAACAAAATGTGGTACACACAACACCAATGGCTGGAGTATTCTGTGACCCGAGACTCTGCATATTGTTTTCCGTGTCAACACTTTTCTCTCCCTGGTATTCAAGAGACTTCATTCACATCATCACTGGGCTATTCTAACTGGAAGAAGGCAATGTATAAAGATGGAGGTTTCAGGGGACATGAAAAATCTGAAAATCATGTTAATGCCATGATAGCATGGAATGAACACAAAAAAAGAATCTTGACAGACACTTCAATGTTAAATGCCCTCGATAAGAAACACCAAGAAGTAGTCGAACAAAATCGTACCTACATTAAAACAGTTGCTGAGGTACTTTTGTTTACTGCAACGCAAAACATTTCACAAAGGGGGCACCTTGAGACCGATGTATCTACAAAAAAAGGAAACTTTTTAGGCATTATGGATTTGATTGCTAAGCATAGTCCACTAATTGACAAGAAATTAAAAGCTGTGGGGAATGCAAAATACACAAGTAACACTATACAAAATGAAATTCTTGAATGTCTGTCAGATATGGTACGGGAAAGCATCATCAGTGAAGTCAAGGAAAACAAATATTTTTCCATCATTGTAGATGAAACAAGGGATTTAAAAAAGAAAGAGCAACTGTCATTAGTACTTAGGTACTATTATAATGGTGCAGTCCATGAAAGCTTCCTTGATTTCAAGCAAGCTACTGAGCTTGATGCAGAGGGACTCACTCAAAAGTAATACAATGCCTGGAGACGTATGGACTTGAGTACAGGTCAAATCTAGTGGGGCAAGGTTACGATGGGGCCTCAGTCATATCAGGGAGACACTCTGGAGTTGCAGCAAGGATTAAAGCTAAAACAAATCACGCTTTTTATGTGCACTGCAACGCACATTGTCTTAACCTTGTTCTCGTTGACTCAACAAAATCAGTGCCTGAGTCTGAAACCTTCTTTTCTTTGCTACAGAAATTGTATGTGTACATGTCAGGCTCCTATGTGCAAAAGGAAATGTATCAAGGTGCCCCAAGAGATCTACAAAGGCTCAGTGACACCAGGTGGGCATGTCGGTACCAGGCTTGCAAAAACATTAAGGACAGACTGCCTGCTGTATTGCGTGTGCTACATGATATTGATGTGGAGAACAGAGGAGAACGCTCTGTGGAGGCACGGGGTTTACTTGCCCAACTGGATCTTACCTTTATCGGATCACTTGTCATCTTTTCAAAAGTCCATGGAGAGGCAAAATTCCTTGCAGACATGCTTCAGTCAATGTCTCTTGATTTAGCGAAGGCCGTGGACTTAGTTGAAGCATTTCAAGACACCCTCCAAGACCTAAGAAGTGATTCATCTTTTGATGAAATCTGGAAAGACACTGTAGACACTGGAAAGCAGTGCAATGTTGCAGTAGAAACTGTGGTGAAAAGACCACAAAAAATGAGTTCTAGATTGAGCGGGTCAATTGTTGAATCCACTGTTGGACAGCGGAGGTGTAAGGAAGGAGACATGGAACTGTTCAGAAGTGGTATATTCTTCCCCATTCTGGACTGTCTGAGTGGGGAGATGCAGAGGCGTTTCAGTAAGTCAAACTGCAGTATAATGCAAGGTATACAAGCACTGAACCCTAAAAGCAGAAACTTTCTGGATGAAGAGACCATTTTTGGCTTTGCTAGGATTTATGAATGTGATACTGATGACATAAAACATGAACTGCATCAAGTGAGGAGAGTGTTTGAAAGGAAATTCCAGACTGTAATTGAATTGTCTAGTCTCAGAGTTTACCATCTTCCTTGAGCCATTCAAAGAAGTGTTTTATCAGCTTTTTCATTTGTGCTGCAGCTGTGGCTTTACCAGTCAGCAGTGCAAGTTGTGAGCGCAGCTTCTCTGCACTTAAGCTCATAAAAACACGTTTACGCACTACCATGACTGATGACAGACTCAGTAATCTTGGAGTCTTAAGCATTGAGGTGAGGAGAGCCAAATGTCTTGACTTAGATGATTTTGTTAGACGGTTTGCCAGTCACCACCGAAACAGAAGAATCCAGCTGTTTTAGTTGAGGTCTGCCTTCTTTCTTTTTCGACAGTCTTCCTCTCTTTCTGCTACTGTTTTTATTGTTTCTAAACTAAAGACTGTTCTTTAATATATTAGCAGAGCACAATGTAATGGTTCCATATTTTATTCTTAAACTGTGGTGTTTTCATTTGAACTGTTACAGTGCTAAAACTTTAACTCTGTGTTACTCAGCTTTTTTGTAAATTAATCTGAAAGAAATGTTGAATGAAACACTATGATGTTTTGGCCAAACCATTTGAATTATTACAGTGGGGGGGAAATTATAATTGTTTTATTTATTATTATTTGAAAGAGATTGTGAATAAAACTACTGTATATTGTAATGACCAAACTACTTATTAAAAGAAAATAGTTGACATCGTTTCTGCTTCTGGGTTTTTAAAATTGCTCATTATTAAAATTGCTTTTATTTTATAAACTTGTTAGTTTTATGAAAACACTAAAAATAATAAACACTGGCTCTCAAATTTAACTTAATGGATATATACAGGGATGACAAAAAACTAAATTAATCAAAAATGTGCTTTATTACTACATTTGTTTACAAGTAACTTTATTCAAGTTAAAAAAATTATAAAATCAATAGGATTTACGTAATATACTGTAGAATTTAGCTTTTTTTTTTTTGGTCACTGGCGGCCACCCCGTTTGGAGGCAGTGCCCCAGCATGGCCCCCCCACTGAAAATGCTCTAGACACGCCCCTGGTCTCGCGGGACACTAAACATAAAGCTGAAACACTGGACTGTCCCGGCAAAAAAGGACATCTTATCACCATGGAATAAGCCGGCAAATATTATTAACATCTTTAATATGTGAATGCTGGCAAATGACCATGGCATAAGCGGGATAACCAACGGCTAGCTGTGCATTAAACGATTTGAATGCACTTCGCGGAAGTGATAACTCTGTAGTCTGAAGTCTGTCATTCCACAGCGATGAAGATAATTCACTAGTGGAAGACATTCAAAACAGACCCCAATCCTCACAGGAGTGGACGTCCCATCAAATTCAGCCCAATATCAGACCGTGTGACGCTCAGAGAAATGGCAGACAACCCAAAAACTTCACTGGAGACTCTACAGGCCTCAGTTAACATATTACATAATTAAGTTCATGACAGAACAGTTACACAAATATGGGACACGTATGGCATGTTTGGAAGGCTTGCCAGAAGAAAGCCTCTTCTATTAAAACAACAACAACAACAACATGACAACACAGTTTGATGGAGCAAGTTGTTGTCTCCTGAAAATAGTATCTTTGAAGATAAACTGAAGCCTGTGTCTCATGGGGCAAATGTGGGAATGTTTCTGGGATATTTCATGAAACATCTCTCTAATTGTGATTATTCCTGCAGCTGTAAGCTTTCATTTGAGTAATCTGTTATCAGGGAAGAAGAAAACATTTTTATGATCCAGGTGTCACGGTGGGTGTGTGTAAGAAACTTTTCTGTTTTAATAAATCAAAGAATTCAATACAAGTCATATAAAATAAAAGACGAGTGAACGGTCAAAGACTCAGGACTCAGGACTTATAAACACATAGAACATAATCAAGGAGAACTAAAACAGGAGCTAGTAATAATCATATTAACTTAATTTACAGGCACAGAAATATACAAAACACACATTCAATTAAAATAGGCTACTCCACATATAAACAATGTAATAATTTAAAAAGTGAAAGAACCAATGAATTGAGTTTAACTTAATTCGTTTTATATGTTCTAGTTCTGTGTTTTATATGAAACATGGTTCATCACAGATTAATTAATAAATGCTGTTGTAATAGTTGTATATGTCACAATAGCTGATCATGTCGTTTGCTGAAGTCTGTTGATATAACCGAATCAAAAAGATAATAAAGATTATAATAATTCACAGAGTTGAATTCCATGACATTAGACTGTAAATGAAATTAAATGGTGTTTTTAGTGTCCCCTGGTGGTGTAAATATTGCAGACGTTTGGTATTTTGTCCCTGCGCGCGCTCCGTAGTTCATCAACAATGGGTAAGATTGTCTTTCTGCTCTCTCCTGAATATTGGTCATTAAATTGTAATGAAAGTAATTATGGTCATTTCTATGATTGTAACTGTTTGGTAATGAGTATATTAAGAGAAACATATACTGTGTGTTAGATGTGCTGCACGTGTGACGACAGTTTGATCAATTACAGAAACGTTAGTGCTTTGCTAATGGAAATGCTATTTTTCATCAAACGCAAAAAAAAACATTATTATTTAAATTAATGGGCGATTTTTTTAATGCTCTTACCGTGTATGTTTTCTGTATATTCGTGTATATGATTTATTTTGAAAGCTAAAGTATGAATCTGATGGAAATTAATAGGAATTGATCTCAAGACTTGCTGAAGCGATTTTAATGTTATTTAGCTTTCTTTCTTTTTTTAAATTCTTGACATGTTTGTAAAAAAATAGTTTTAGTTACTTTTATATTAGACAAAGACTGCAAACAGAAACTGTAAAGATGAGTGTGTCAGTCATGTCGTGTGAGAAGTATGTTTAGAATACAGCTGTATTTCTAATGGAAAGCACTCTAAATATTATAATTATAATAAAGAAAGATGATCTGCTGCTGATCCTGAATGTCTTGTTTAATGAGTGTTTATAGTCTGAGAATCATCAATATTATCAGCTGCTGAAAATACTCTTTATTTCATGATAATAGACTCTGTTTTCACCTCATTCATTAAGCAGATCTCCTGTAAATTGCCAGTTAAATTTAATTTAATTCTTATCATCAGACTTAAACTATGCAGTCACTATTGTGATATATACAAGATACAGATGTCCTAACAGCATTTATTTCATTAGTCTGTGTTAAACTGTTTAATTTAACCAATTAACAGGGTTAAGGTTATAAGGTTTAAAAACCAATTAACAAAACTTTAAGCACAAATGGAAGGAATTATGGAAACACTGATTTATTTCTTGGTTACATAACTGTACTTCTGTTTATTCTTTTGATTTTATTCTTAAAATTGTAATATTTGTAAATATTAAATGTAAAAATCTAACAGACAAACAGAAATGCATGTGTGAATTTGTATTCAGATATTTTACTATAAATAGAGAGAATGAGAATAAGCTTTATTGTCAGGTATGTTTACACATACGAGGAATTTGCTATAGTGACAGAAAGATGAATGCAGGTTATATACATTTACATTTATGCATTTAGCAGACGCTTTTATCCAAAGCGACTTACAGTACATTCAGGTTATGCATGTTCCCTGGGAATTGAACCCATAACCTTTTGTGCTGCTAACGCAATGCTCTACCACTAAGCCACAGGAACACAGCCAGCAGGTAAACATAAATGCTTAATATGTGAATTAGTGGAAAACAGTGTTTCCTCTGGTCCTTAAAAAGTCTTAAATAACGTTTTCCTAATAAAAGGCCTTAAAAAGTCTTAAAATGTCTTAAATTCAGATTCAATGGGTCTTAAATATTTTTGGTCAGATTGCCGTTAAAATATATTTTTCAGTCTGACGGACCCAGTGGCTTTACAGTAGGGGTGTAACGATTCACTCATTTTCTCGATGCATCGATTACAAACCCTGATGATGCATATGCATCGATCTCGAAACATGGATTTTTGAATGGTCGATTTCGGACAGTAATCAATTTAAAATGCTAAGAATCGAATGAATCATGATTTCTATAGCGGGGGTGCAGTGTTAAAAATAAATAGCTTAAATGAACATTTTGGAACAGAAAATAAATACAAATAATTGTATTAATTTGTTAATTCATTAAACTTAATAGAAAAATTAAGCTTAAGCCTACAAGACAATAAGCAACAGTAAAACATGAATTCAGTCTAATCAAATTTATCGTGAAAGTCGTTTCAACTTACCATTGAATGATAAATGTTTTAACAATGTCGTTTAACCGAATGTACGAAGAAAACTGTTACAATAACCACAGCATTAACAACAACCTTGAAATAAGAACGCAAGGTTTATCTTATAATCAGATGCTTGAAAGTAGCGTTTGTTGTCATAGAAAACAGACATCGGCACTTTTTCTTTCAGAATCATCATTCGTTGATGGAGAGGAAAAGTTACATACTATAGCATTTTATTTTATGAAAATGAGATAAAGAAGTTTTCGCACTGAAAGAGAAGTGATCTCTGGCTCAAAGAACAGGCCAGACTATATCTGCAGCTGAGCTGAATAAAAAGCAGAATTAACTGATGAAACATTAAGACAATAAACACAATTTATGAATGATGCAGTGTTAATTGACATATCAATTATTACAGTACAGAAACTATAAAGTATATTTTCTACCTTATTCTGTGCAGAACATTTAAATAATTGTTTGTAGTATAAAACAATCATGAAATTTAATTAGGACAAATTATAGATTAGAAATGATTGATTATTAAATAGTTCAAATAGTTCTCACTACAGAAATTCTGGATGTAACTGTATTTTCTAATATTGATAATTGTACCTTATTTTGTGATAATGTGTAGAAATGATCATAATTTGGTGTAGCTGTTGTCTGCTTTCACTTCATGAAGTTTAGAAACGTAGTTTATAAACTAAGTTCGGGAGGAGCACGTCAGATACTCAGGCTAATTAGCACAGGTGGTACACAATCTTGGTAATCAACCCTGGGACATAAATACAGCTGGCTTACCTCCATCTAGTTGACGGTTAAGCAGCATCTGGTCCGCTCGTCTTCACAATGTCGCGTGTTGATACTTTCTCGTCAGGAGACGAGTCCATCTCTCCGGTAGCATCCCCACAGCCAACCAGCTTCAAGCCTTTGCGCGATCACGAAATCGAGCCCCAGGCTCCCGCTCGCGGATGGTCCGCGACTCGCCAAGCTATGTCGCGTCCTCCTAAATGCCCAGGCATCTGTTCGCCTTCTCCGGCGAGAACACAAGCTGATTCCCCGGCGTCTTCATACCGGTCCACCAGGCCCGCGTTTCCGTGGCGAGTCTGAGGCAGGCATTAGCCAACTCCGACATCCAGGCTCCTCGTAAATCCACTAAAGCGGAGTTATATGAGTTATACAAGAATCCCAAGCCAACTACCCTCTCTACGAAAACTACCACGAAGGCTACACGAAAGCGCAAGCATACGGCCTCACCCCGCTGGACTCCTCCTTCTTCCTCTCGCTCGAAGAACAGCTCCCGAAGGGCTCCTGATAGCGGCACCAGGCCGTCGGCAAGCCTAGGCCACGCCCCCGATTTCGCAGATGCAAGGCCCACAGAGGGTCCAGCTGCAGCTCAGCCGTACGGCACGGCTTTCCAGTCAGTTATGCCGGTGCCCATAACCCAAACAGGCTTCTGGCCACCTCCACCTCCAGTTCTGGCTCAACAGCCCACACCCTTCTGCCCAGAGCCCGCAGCCCAAGTAAACGCTTGGCCGCAGTGGCCGGCTTACGTAGCCCCACAACCCGGCCCAGGGCCTGTAGCCCAATCCAGCACATGGCTGCAGTGGCCTCCCAACCCAATCCCTCAGCCTACCCCTCTCAGCTCAGGGCCGATAACCCAGGTAGACACCGGGCCGCACGGGCCGCTAAATACAGCACCTCCGGCCGCTTACAACACCCTCCTCCAAGCAAAACCGCAATACTCGCTCTTCACCCCTACACCAATGACCGTCCCAGCGAATACTATTGCCACAGAGCCCCCGCAAGCGGCTCACAACGTTCGAGCACAGATTTTAGCAGGTAGATTGCGGGGATTTCTCAGTAACGTAAAAAAACCCAATCCCCTGTCATCTCGCATACTTTCGTTTCCTGAGATTTCCATAGCTTTCAGTCGTTTCACAGAGGTAATTTGCTCAGTCTTCCCTCACAGGCGACGCGAGCTCAACGACTATCTGGCTATCATAGCCGAACTCGCGTTGTCCTATGGAGGAGGGCACTTCTACACTTACCACAAACTGTTCTCTGCAAAATGTGCCGTCCGTGAGGCACAGTGGAACCAATGCCCTTACTGGGGTGCGCTCGATTTAGATCTCCACAGCAGGGTGTTCCTAGGTTGTAGGAACATCGCGTGCACCGTGTGCCGGTCAGTCACCCACACCACCGCGGTTTGCCCACGGATCAATCCCTCAGCCACATACCCAGAACCCACCTCCACGAAATCCACTAGCTATGTCCCGAGATCAGCAACCGTTTCGTACACAGACTACGAACCAACTTCTTACGCGGCGGACAACAGGCAGACGTGCTTTGCTTTCAATAGCCGGAAGTGCATTAGACATCGATGTCGCTACCTCCATATCTGCAGTTTCTGCGGCGGAGCCCATGCTCGCAGCGTATGCCCGGTGTCTAAGGCCGCGAATAAAAAATATAAAAACTACTTACCGACTCCCGTGAATATTTCTCGACTAGCCACAGAGCTCACCCATCATCCAGATAAAGATTTCCGCGAATATCTCCTGTCCGGTCTTAGATACGGTTTTAACCCCGGCGTCGAATGCGCGCTTTCCCAAAGTCACATCTGTAACAATCTTCAATCCGCCACGAGCCCGCCGTCAGAAAGCGAACGAGAAAGAAGTCAAGTCAGGCTTCATGATCGGGCCTTTCGACGAACCCCCTTTCGAAGTCTTTCGCATCAGTCCCATTGGCATAGCCACAGGAAAGTTTTCAGGCAAAAAACGGCTAATCGTCGACTTGTCTTCTCCCCACAATTCCACAGTCCCCAGTATTAATAGCCTGATTCCCCTCGATGAATTTTCTCTTAGGTACCACGACATAGAGCAGGCGGTAGAATTAATTAAAATTGCGGGGTAAGGAGCCTGGCTTGCAAAAATAGACATCACTTCCGCGTTTAAAGTGATGCCTATCCACCCAGATGCATGGCATTTATTCGGGGTACAATGGGCAGGAAAATTTTACTTTGCCGTCCGTCTAACTTTCGGTTGCAAAAGTAGCCCAAAAATCTTCGACATGCTTTCAGAAGCAATTTGCTGGATTCTATCTAACAATTCGCCATTCCCATCTCATCCACCTTTAGATGATTTTCTAATCATTTCGCCCCGAGGCCATCCCAGCCGCCCATATCCTCACAGTCCAAAAATGTTTTCCGAGCTAGAATCCCCATCGCACAGAAAAATCCTGGGTCCGGCCACATCCATCGAATTTCTCGGCATTAATCTAGACTCAGTAAAATCCCAGGTTTCGCTACCTAAGGAAAAAATTGATAGGATAATCCTCACGCCGCTATTACAGTTAACAGCGTTGTTGCCGCAACACGAACTGTCACTACTCACTACCATGGCATCTTAAATTTCCCATGCGCATCATCCCCAAGGTCTATGGACCATGTTTCTTAAACAATGGAGCAGGCTTTCCCTCTTCTATAATAACCTAGTTTCGTCTCCCATCGACATCAATCTATTCACAGACGCGGCTCCTTCAATCGGTTTCGGAGGTTTTTACCAAGGGCGCTGGTTTGCATCTCCATGGCCCGCCCAGCTACTGGATTTGCCACAATCCTCAGCTCTCGCAGAGCTTTACCCCCTCGTGGTAGCAGCCTTCTTATGGGGAAACGAATGGTCCTCAAAATGTATCTTGGTACACTGCGACAACGAAGCAGTCGTCCAGTGTGTCAACAAGGGCCGTTCCCATTCTCCCGCCCTCACGCCTTTCCTAAGACGATTAAAATGGATCTCGGCATGCGACCAATTCGTAATAGTTGCCAAACATATCGCAGGTTCTAAAAAACAAGTTGCTGACTCTCTGTCTCGCTTTTTGTTTCAGAAATTCAGGAAGTTTGCTCCAGAGGCGGACAAATTCCCAACCCCAGTACCTCCATATTCAGAATTAATATTTCCGTAAGCCACCCGCTAAAACCCCTCCTGGACAAATCACTCGACACCATACTCCAGGCTGTCTCCCCCAGAACACTCCAAACATATGTGACAGCATGGAAATGCTTCAAGTCGTTCCATCTCTCTCATAATATTCCGTTCCCTGAATTTTCTCTACTCTCAATAACCTCTTTTATCTCTTTTCTCAACAGCATTAAATGCCTCTAAGTCAGCTCCATCAAAGGTTACATAAGCGGTATCCAATTCTTCCACAAGCTGTTGTACGGCGCTCCGTCACCCAATATTAGCAATTCTCAAACTGCCATGTTGATAAGAGGAATTCAGCGGACCCGACCTACTCGTCCTGACTCCAGGCTACCCATTACCTTAGACATCCTCACCAAGTGCATCCACACCCTCCGCACAGGTTACCAGACCCCCAGTACAGCCCGTACACTCGACACCATGTTCATCTTAGCCTTTTTTTTTTTGAGATGCTCCGAGCTAGCCATCTCCTCCAAATTTGACCCAGCCACTAACCCCACCATCTCGGACCTAACCATCCTCGATAGCGAAACTATCTCCTTTTTGATCAAACAAAGTAAGACAGACCAAGTCAAGAAAGGTCACTTCGTTTACATTTTCAATCTTCCTTCGCCTCTCCAACCTTACCAAGCCGTTCGCGAGTATCTCCGCCTCAGAATTTTCCAAGCTAAATCCCCCCTCGAACCCTTATTTTTAGACCAAGCCGGGAAACCAGCCAGTCGCACCTGGTTCCAAAAACATCTAAAAGCTGTCCTGCTATCAGCAGGCATCCCAGCAACGAATTTTTCCAGCCACTCGTTTCGCATCGGGGCAGCAACGTCAGCCTCACTAAGGCCTCACTAAACACCAGATCCAAACCCTAGGGAGATGGTCTTCAGAAGCTTTCCAAAGCTACATCAGAACGGACCAGTCTCACATTAAATCAGCCCACCAAACTCTTGTTTCATAAAACTTGGTGCGAGCTTTCCAGGCTTTTACTTCCTTCAAATCACACGCTTGGCAAGGCTCCCCCTGCTGACACTGCGGACCATCCCTTACGACCAGAGCCTCCCAGCAAAAAACTTGCCTTTTCCATCCTGCGGCCGGAGAGTCTCACCCATCCAGGCTGCAAGCTGCCATCTCCAGTCAGGTCACGGCGAGTGTCTCCCGGCCACCCAACTTTACCTTTCCGTCTTTACCCTTCCGATAGTGAGTCTTGATCTCCCGTTGGACGCCGGCGAGAGCCTCCCGGCCAGACGACCTTACCTTTTCCACCCCACGGCCGGCGAGACTTACCCATCCAGACAGCGAGTATTTTCCTCCCGTCGGATGTCGGCGAGAGCCTCCCGGCCACACATCTTACTTTTCCTGTCTTTACCTGTCCAACACAGCAAGTCTTAATCTCCCGTTGGACGCCGGCGAGGTGCTCCTGGCCAGACAATCTTACTTTTCCTGTCTTTACCTGTCCAACACAGCAAGTCTCAATCTCCCGTTGGACGCCGGCGAGGTGCTCCCGGCCAGACAAACGCTCTTCCGTCTACTCGCACCAAAAATATCGAACCCCGTCGAACGCGACATACCCGGCCGTTTTGGCAATCTTAGCTTTCAGTCCACCACCGGCGAGGTTCGACCACCCGGCTCACAAGTATCAATCTCATGTCAGATGCCGCAAGAGCCTCCCGGCTGGACAACCTCACCTTTTCCTCCTTCGTCAGCGAAGCTAACCCATCAAACAGGCGGGCACGCCCACCAGTTGGATGTCGGCTAAGCATCCCGACCAAACTGTACCTTTCCGTCTTCACCTGTCTGACGCAGTGAGTCTTGATCTCCCATCGGACACCGGCGAGGTGCTCCCGGCCAGACAACCTTACCTTTTCTAGTCCCACGCTGGCGAGACTTACCCGTCCAACACAGCGGGTATTTTGCCCCCGTTGGGCGTCGACGTGAGCCTCGCAGCGAGACGTCTTACCGCTTCCCCCTTGGCAGACGAGACTAACCCGTTAGACTCAGTGAGCATTGGCCTCCCGTAGAGTTCGGCGTCAGTCTCAGTCACCCACCTATTTTTTCCGTCCGACGGGCGACGAGGCCTAGCCGTCGCTGCGGTCCTCGTCCGCCCGTCGAACACCATTCAACTGTCTCTGCTATCCTCAAACCTTTTTCCCCTGCCTGGCGAGGCTTACCCGTCCGATGTCCTAAGTCTTACAATCTCCCATCGGATGCTGCGAGAGCCTTCCCCAGTTCCGGGTTTCTCTTCTCCCTACTCGCCGGCTAGACTATCCGTCTGGCAGCGTAGCCTTGGTCTCATGTCAAGACTCAGGTCTCCCGGTGGGCTCTATGCTTGCCGTCCGCATGCGACGCTCATCCATTCGATGCCGTGAGTCTCGATCTCCCGTCGGATGTTGTGAGAGCCTCCTTGTCGGGCGTCCCAAACTCTTTTTATCTGCCTAGCCGATAGGACCCATCCGTCCGTCGGAGGGGTATTGTGCCCTATCGGAGGCTTCATGGGTCCTCTCGGCCAGATACCGCCCTCTGTCCTCTGATTAGCAGGGGCTGATGGCCAGTAGGGCCGGTACGCCGACTCCGTGAACTATCCCACTGCAGGCAACTCGGGTTCTCCTGGCCAGGGCTCCAACCACGCTGCTCCTCCATCGGCGGGCAGGGCTCACCCGTCCCAATGCGGTGAGCCATCGCTGGGCCTCGGTTGAGCCCTCCCCGACCGGTCGCCCAAAATCACGAAGTTCACTTCGGCGGTCGGTGGGGCCCACTCATGCATGCCAAACCGCTCCCTCAGAGCACGTAGACCCCCCCGGCCTGCCACACAAGTCACTCCTTGGAACTAGCTCCCGCCAGATCTCAAACGCGTATTTGGGGGGGAATCTTAGTCTGGCGGCTGTCCTACATTATATAGTTTTTTTGGGGGTTCACTGGGTTCGGGCCATTCCTGGCTAGGAGCCCTCCCCCAGGACAGCACGCCTACAACGTATTACCATACACGCCAAATACGCATTACGTTTATCGTGCTAGTAGATGTAAGTGTGAAATGAAGTTTATAAACGTAGTTTATAAACTAAGTTCGGGAGGAGCACGTCAGATACTCAGGCTAATTAGCACAGGTGGTACACAATCTGTTAATCAGCCCTGGGACATAAATACAGCTGGCTTACCTCCATCTAGTTGACGGTTAAGCAGCATCCCTCCACCACCCCTTCTCCACCAATATCACTAGAATTCTAATCACACGGGGGTTCACTGGGTTCGGCCATTCCCGGCTAGGAGTCCTCCCCCAGGACAGCACGCCTACAACGTATTACCATACACGCCAAATACGCATTACGTTTATCGTGCTAGTAGATGTAAGTGTGAAATCGTGAAACATGATTTATTTATATGTTTACCTTTTTTAACTTTTAATTTCAGACCTAATGGAGGAGAAACAACATCATGTCAAAACTGGAGAAACAACTCACTCACAGCCTGAAAGAATTTATTTACTGAAAAGAAGAGACAAGAAAAGTTTCACCTGCACTCAGTGTGGAAAGAGTTTCACATACAAACACAATCTTGAGGTTCACATGAGGATCCACACTGGAGAGAAACCGTTCACCTGCACTCAGTGTGGAAAGAGTTTCACATACAAACAGAGTCTCAAGAGACACATGAGGATCCACACTGGAGAGAAACCTTACACATGTGATCATTGCGGGATGAGTTTCACACAATCACCAAACCTTCAGAAACACATGAAGATCCACACTGGAGAGAAACCGCATGAATGTGATCAATGTGGAAAAACTTTTGTGTGGGCTTCAAACCTGAACAATCACCTGAAAGTTCATTCGAACGAGAAACCACATTCATGTTCTTTCTGTGGAAAGAGTTTTTCACAACTGTACAGTTTAAAACTACATCAGAAGATACACACTGGTGTGAGAGAATATATGTGCTTTGAGTGTGAGAAGACTTTTATTACAGCTGGAGAATTGAAACTGCACGAAATAATCCACACCGGAGAGAAACCTTACAAGTGTTCACACTGCGACAAGAGATTCAGTCGGTCAGGAGACCTGAAATCACACGAGAGGATTCACACTGGAGAGAAACCATATCATTGCACTGCATGCGGGAAGAGTTTCAGTCAATCATCTAATCTACATAGACATAAAATAAACACTCACATTAAGTAGTTTATCTTCAGGTTCAGTGGTTTCAGCTGCTACACCGCATCTCTTCCATATTAATCTGTCGTAAGAAACATCATCTAAATTAGTCACAGTGAATAAAGTTCATCTTCAAGACCAGCGGCTTCATCTGTAAGATTCAGACCAAATCAATAATAGAGTTCCTCCCATAAGAACAATATCTAAAGTTTTATTATTATCTACAACTTTGCTTTATGATATAAATTATATTATTATGCTTTATTACAAGTGTCATTTTATGTTCAAAAATGTCTTCTAATGAAACTAAATTTCACCTCACCTGACTGTCTGTCTGTCTACGTAAGTAACTGTTTTAACATTAGTTTTGATTGATATGTTGTTTTATGTATTTTGTAGTTTTAAACAATGTGGCTTTTTTGATCATCTACCCTTGGTTTTGCCTCGCGGTGATGACGTCATCACTGGCACGCTTCAGTGTGGAGTTTCTTTTCTTTTTATTAATGAAAATAAAACAAATGTACAAACAAAACAGCCTTTATGTGAAAAAAATTAAGACACATCAAAAACACATTTGCAGATACAAGGCAGACATGACCATACGTTATATCATTAACATCAATAATTAAATGAAAATATACAAAAAAACATCAATAAATAAATAAGGATAGATAAATGCAGAAGGGCTTACAAGATATTATCTGTCAAAATTTGTTTAAAAATGAGCACATGTAAAAGCATTATTGCGTGTTAATTAAGTAGTGTTGCGTACAAGCTTTTTTAAATACTCCAAACTTAATTTGTTTATAGTTAAGAAGGTTAATATGGATTTTGACACAGAACATTCTGTTATTCAAGTCAGACCAAAACAGCTGTGAATGGATACAGTTGAAGAAAATGTGCTCAGTGCTTTCAATGTCACTTTCACAGAATTGACAAGAGTTTTCCTCAATATCAAATTTTGACCTGGATATATTTCATACATTCTTTCAATTTGAAGTTACTTTTGGGAAGATTGGAAAAGAGAGGTAGCTCATTCTAATGTCTTTTAATTCCTTTGAATCAAAATCTTAAAAATATGAGTCGATTTGGGTAAAGTTGAATGAAAATGCTTCATATAAACATGTTGGTGCATTTTTGATCTCTAATAGACAAAGTATCCAATCTCAGAGATGGAAGAGAGAGTGTCACAGAATAATGAGAAAGAGTGTCTTTGAGCAAGAATACTATACTTTTAGGAATGGCGTTTACAACTGTATAAAACTCTTTAGGATGACATACAAATCCATGTTTCTGGCAGAAATCATTGTAACTGAGAATGTCACCATGGTTATCCATCATATCTAATAACGAAAGAATATTATATTTAAACGAACTTTCATAAAATAAAGATGTCAAATAAAACGATTAAACATTTGAGACCACCTATTTTCCCAAACACTGAAAAAGATATTGTAAACATATACCATTTGTGTTGTGAAGATATGATCTTAACCATCGAGTTTTTAAGACATTGTTCAATATTTCCAATAAATCAATAACATACAAACCTCCTTCTTCAAAACAGCGGATCAAATCATTTTTGTTTGTACAGTAGAGTGATGATTATTTTTCCAAATAAAATTAAATATTGTGCTGTTAAATTCCTTTATTAAATGAAGAGGGATAGCAAGTGAACAACACTAGAGAGAAATTCAATTTTGGGTAACAAAATTCTTCCAAAATTGAGACATCTCTTTGTAACCAACTGTTGAGAATGAATTGTGCTTTTAGAAATTTGTTTACAAAATGTCCCTGAATGTTATGATTATTATCTTTAGTAATAGTAATACCCAGGTATTTTACAGAAGCTTTAACTGGGATATTACTATTAGAATTCATGGTCATGAATTGCAATTAATTCATATTTGTTTATATTTAAGTTTAAACCAGAAGCATTGGAGAATAAATTAACTAATTTAATATCTCTATCAATTTTATGTTTATCCTTTAAATAAAGAGTCGTATCATCGGCCTACTGACTAATATAGATGTGTCTTCCAAACAGCCTGAGTTTGTCATAACTACTGTCATTATTGATCAGAATAACGAGCATCTCTACGAACAAGACGAATAAGAAAGATGAAATGGGACAGCCTTGCCTCATTCCTCGTGTATAATATTACATCTCTGAGATGTCCCATGTGACAGTGATATAGAAATATTAATGTATTTATATAGCATTTAACAAAAGATATGAATGTGTTAACAACCCCGTATTTACTAAAATAATCAAATATGAAATTGTGTTCGTGTCAAATGCTTTTCTAAAATCCCAAAACAAAAATAACCATCTTCCTCAATCCAATCATGATAAAGCGTGATAATGTATCGCTTATAAGTCATTTTGGATAAAATTCTATTTTGCTAAATGAATAAATGTAAATGTAAAATATTGCTATTACAAAAACGAAGTATATTTAGATTAATGTGGACAAATCATAATGTCTGATAAAGATAGTGTCAATGTCTTTATATTCGTTGTATTTTGTTCTGTATCACTTGAGAAATTATTTTCCAATAGAGCAGTTTAATAGTCTTTCAGTAAATATTGTGACTCAAATAATCAGTTTCTATCAGAAAACACTCAGAATAAAGTGAGATGATCTGCTGCTGATCCTGAATGTCTTGTTTAATGAGTGTTAATAGTCTGAGGATCATCAATATTATCAGCTGCTGAAAATACTCTTTATTTCATGATAATAGATCCTGTTTTCACCTCATTCATTATGCTGATGACTTCAGATTTGTTAATTGCCACATTAAGCTCATTTTATTGCTGTCAACAGACTTAAGCAAGAAATGTGATCAGTTAATGCGCCATTAGAAGATGTAACTATCATGTAATGTAATTATTTAATACTGTTAATTATTTAATACATTTTAGGTAAACAAATTATGAGAATGAAAGGCTGTTTGTGTGTGACAGGAGGACCTTCATCTAAAGATAGAATATGATGAGCAAGTCTGAGAATGTGTTTATATGACCACCACCAATATTAAACATGTTATTACAAATTGTACACCAATATTAATTAATACATAATCAATAACTAATTTTAAATTAATTAGCTGCCCAATATTTTACACTCGACACTGTTATTATGAAATTCCCTTTCATTCCATCTCCTCCTTTTTAAACTAAATCATTGTTTTAAATGTCAACAAGCAGGAAGTGACATCATTTGAATGTTTTCTAGAGTACAACAATAGTGAACAAGAAATAATATAAATGTAACAAAAGAGCTCATGTCATATTTAGTTTGACTAATGATCTCCTTTCACTGAACATTTGATAAAAACAAGAAAATTAAAGACAAAGGTTTGTTTTGTACCCTGAACATAGAAAGTCTCATCTATATTATTTATCGTTTTTTGTTTTATTTCTACTAAAACACTGAATCTGATGAACTGCGTTATAACCTGTTTGTTCTTCAGTGTGTTTCATTCTGCAGGGTTCTGGATCTCTCATGTTCTCTCTGTCCTTCAATAAACTCTGTCTCTGCAGATTTCACTTCAAACTGATGCTCTGATGCTTATCTGTTATTATTTATCTTTTCTCTCAGTAATATACAGGCACAGAAATATAGAAAACACATGCAATTCAAAGACACAAATATATAAATATATAAACAGTGTAATAACGTAAAATGTGAAAGAACCAATGAATTGAGTTTAACTTAATTAGTTTAATATGTTCTAGTTCTGTGTTTTATGTGAAACATGGTTCATCACAGATTAATTAATAAATGCTGTTGTGATAGTTGTAAATGTCTCAATAGCTGATCGTGTCGTTTGCTGAAGTCTGTTGAAGTAACCGAATCAAAAAGATAATAAAGATTATAATAATTCACAGTGTTGAATTACATGGAATTAGACTGTAAATAGACTTAAATGGTGTTTGAGTTCCCCTGGTGGTGTAAATATTGCAGACGTTTGGTATTTTGTCCCTGCATGCGCTCCGTTCATCAGCAATGGGTAAGATCGTCTTTTTGCTCCCTCCTGTATGTTATTACAATTTATTGAAAGTAATTATTATATTTTCTACGTTTGTAACTGTTTGATAATGCGTATATTAAGATAAAAATATACTCTGTGTTAGATGTTTTGTACGTGTGGCGACAGTTATAGCAATGATTGCTGTAGTGTAGTGCTTTGCTAATGAAATGCTTTTATTTTTTCATCAAACGCTAAAATAATATATTTTTATTTAACCCTAAAAGAGGCAATGTATCCTGGGGGATATAAACATTTGATAAGATGTGGGAAGAAGCAGTGAAAGTGTACGTCTTAATTCTTGATTTAATGTTGAAAGGGTGTTTGTTGTGAATATTTAGATGGGGTATTTTTCTTTCTATATTATTTGTTTAGCTCGCAGTAAGCATTCAAAACAGCATGTAGGGAAATATATTCACCTCCAATAAAAGTTGATCTAGTTTGTATTTGCACATGTTGGAGGGACTCGCCAGTTTAATAAGCTGTTATTCAGCATTAGCTTATTAGGTTTAAATTGAAATTGTATTAATTAAATGCTTACAAATGTCTAAATGTTTGTATCTCAGTGGATACGTCGCTCTTTTAGGGGAATAAATCAAGATATAAAAACATATACAAAGACTCTGTGATTTTGTGGCTTGTGTTTAAAAAAAATCAAGCCTTGATAGTCAAGGTTCCATTTGTGCTAAATGTTTTGTAATAGAAGTGATATTGTGACAGAAAATGATTGATTTGTGACAGAAACTGCATAAAAAATCAATAGAGTTTGGGTGTGGATATTTTTGGTATAGTGACCAAACAAAATCTCACAGGAACCACTATTGTTGTGATATCAACTTCAAATTTGGAACACAACTTGGTTAGACATATGGCTTTTTGTATTCTTTCGTTTTTATTCTTTCACTTCAGCAATAATCTACTATGTGTCTTCATTAAAAAGAAACCAACCTTGGGTAGTGTTCAGGAATTACAACAATGCTGTATCAAGCATTGATAAATAAACAAGTGTTCTGTTCTCAGTTACTGTATTCCTCCAATGGGATACAAACATGAAAATAAGAGTCAAATTTTGAAAAAAATGTGAAATGTTATTATTTGAGTTCCAATAAGATGGAAAATAGAAATAAAATAATTATCTGTCTTTTAATGGTTTTGCTCTTTTTAGGGTTAAATTCATGGTGATTTTTTCATTTTCGTCCACTCTTTGTATTCTGTACATTCGTGTGTATGATTGTTTCAGTGTTTGGAGTCAAAAGCTAAAGTATGAATCTGAGGGAAATTAATAGAAATCAATCTCAAGACTTGCTGATGCGATTTTAAGGTTATTTAGCTCTTTATCTTTTTTACGTTTATGTTTGTAAAAAATAGTTTGTTACTTCACGTTTTTTATATTTGTACAGGACTGCAAACAGTCATGTCGGTTTGAGAAGTATGTTTTTTCAATAGAGCTGTATTTCTAATGGAAAGCACTCTGAATAAAATACTTAGAATGAAGTGAGATGATCTGCTGCTGAATGGCTTGTTTAATGAGTGTTTATAATCTGAGGCTCATCAATATTAATAAAGCTGCTGAAAATCCTCTAGCTCCTGTTTTCACCTCATATTATGCAGATATCCTGTAAATTGCCTGTTAACGTTCATTTAATTGTTTTCAGAGACATAAATTATGCAGTCACTATTAGGGCTGCAATTAATCGCATGTGATTCTCGTGCACATCTCGCCAGTAAAGAGGGCTCCGTGATTTGCACTAAATCACCATCACCTGTTTTCAGATGGAGCGGCACTTAATACACAGAGCCAGATTAATCGCAATTTTGATTATGAACGCGAAATTGCCTAGCTTGTCCGTGAACGTCAGTGAACATACTGACAATAGAAATGGATAGCCTGAATGCACTGTAAGTCGCTTTGGATAAAAGCGTCTGCTAAATGCATAAATGTAAATGTGAACTACGGCTCAGTGTATTAAGTGCCGCTCCATCTGAAAGCAGGTGATGGCGATTTAGTGCCAATCACGGAACCGGCTTTACTGGCGAGATGTGCATGATAATCACATGCGATTAATGGTTTTTGTAGTAAAACTATAATAACTACAAAATAAACCATGAGTTTATCACAGTAACCACAGTTAAACAGTTTTTTGAAGTAAAACAATAGTAGCCTAACTACACAATAAATCATAGTTTAACTATATGGTTTTTGTATTAAAACCATAGTAACTACACAATAAACCATGGTTTAACTATATGATGTTTGTAGTAAAACCATAGTAACTATGAAATTAGCATACTAGATTTCATAAAACATATCGTTACTCCTTATAATATTTAACATGCTCCCAGACACAGAAGCGGTGTCTGATTCATGAACACACTGATTATTTTCAACGAACCTGTTCAATCCGTTCGCAAATCGCACCAAACGATTAATTCACGGATTGCAATGATCCGATTGCAGCTGTTCTCGAGTCGATAACTCTGATTCAAATTATCCGTTTAGAGCGAGTCTCCAGCAGGGGTGTGCAATACTGCACATTTTGGTATCGATCCGATATCGAGTAAATACAGGGCCAGTATCGCTGATACCGATATAAAAACCATTCATTTAAATGTCCAACAACAATTAAAAAAGTAACATTACTAATGTTGATATAACTAATATTATATTCACCTTAAAGCTAAGTGGATATTATGTGCCTTTCTAAAAGGACTTTGCAGGCAGAGAACATGAAAACAATGCACAGTTTCATGTTAAGTATATTCCTCCACATATAAAAGAGTTATGACAATAATCAAGGTGCATGTCATAATGAATTAAAAACATAATATTGAAAGACAAACTTAATATGCACCTTATTAATGTTGAACACGATATATATACAAGTTAGCAGATGTGCCCCGAATATGAAAGCAACGTTAAGTTCACATTATGCATTTTTCTCCCATAGAAAACCATTATAAAGAAAAGTTTAATGTAAGTGGCCTATTGAATGAAAACAGTAATATAAAAAAATAACTATTAAACCATAAGTCGTTTATTATTGAAATTATTTTAGTATGTTATGTACTGTATTTTATGTTTGTTTTATACATACTGTAATATTAGTTTGTTATTATTGCAATAAAAAAACTGATATGAAAATGCCAAATTCTGTATAGTTTATAAAAATATATAGGGCTACTATGTATATACAGGTAAGCAGATAAACCCAGAACATGAATGCAGCATGCATAATTACATTTTCTCTCATTCCAATATAAAAACATTTAATATGGTGCAATTAATGGAGGACGACAGTGATAAAGACTCAATTTGGTATACAGTGTGTTAATAAAATATAGGCCTGATATGTGACAAGCAGCTGAGCCCAGAATATATATAAAAACATGCTAAACAACATGTTAAGAATTTTACTCCCATAGAAAATCGTTATAATGAAAACATTTAAAGTATCTTAATGCATTAAGAAATAGTATTAAAAGGACGAAATCAGTTTACACCTTACAGTGATCCTGCATTAAAAGGACCAATTCGATATACAGGTATATACAGTATGCACTGTGTGCAGGATTTCCTCCCCTTTTCATTTGTTTTGTAGCTCGGAGTTCCGTTCCATCTCTCACTGTATCCGCTCGCGCTCGGAGCCGCCGAGTCACGTGATGCATGACAACAAACCAGCGTAGCAGCGGAGGAGCAGTAATGTTTGTATATGAGAAGAGAAAAGAGCGGAATATACAGCCACAGATATGTCTACACTTTGTTGTATGTATTAAGCAATGTATTAAGTGTATAAAAGAATAAAATAACCTAAAGTATCGATCCCTTCAGGCTAGTATCGATCGATACTAGGATCCATACGCACTGCCCTAGTCTCCAGTGAACTAAACTCGTGAACGCGCGCGAAAAGTAAGTTATTAATGTCGAATTTTAGGATTAATTATTGTAACTGAAATTCGTATTTAGGTCAAAATGGTCAGTTGTTTGTTAAATAAATCTGCTGTAAAGGGTGATCTATTTCAGCTATCTATGAAATTCTTGAATACACATCAACATCAGTGTCTATGTTTTAGGTCAAATAACGAAACATTAAAATAACACAGATTAAATTAAATAACTCATGCACGTTCATACTCCCCGCTGCTGTAATGTTAGCAGTTTTATTAAAATGCTATGCATTTAGCCCTATATGTGACATATGTTTTATATTGTTTATCGAGAGCAGCCTTTACATTTTTATATTGTTTAACTTTAGATCAACTAGCCGATCAATGACTGTCTTCTGGATCATTTCCAAGTCAGCAGTCTTCCCCATTATTGTGGTTTCAAAGAACAAGAGATACCAAGAATTTATAGGATGGTCATTTATTGAAACTCAAATGTAATTATTCTAATATTTTGAGATACTGATTTTTGACTTTCAATCATCAAAATTAAAACAACATTTTTTTTAAATGTTTTACTTTACATGCAATTCATCTAAAATATATGAAAGTTTCACTTTTTTAAATAAGTTATAAGAAAAATGTTATAAAATTAAAAAAAAACTTTTCACGACATTCTAATCTATTGAGATGCACCTGTACAAAATGGCATAAACGAATTGGACCAAATTTCACATTTTGTGTTTTTTATTAACAGTTTTATTATTTCAGGAGACTATATACATTAAAAAATGTATCTAATCTATCACAATCTAAAATAGATTCAAACATCCGCCAGCTTTATATCATTCCATGTCTGTGCATTCTGTATTGATCTACTATTTGGAGCATCAGCTCACCTCTTCACCTGTGTCCCACTTCACCTGTGTCCCACTTCACCTGTGTCCCACTTCACCTGTGTCCCACTTCACCTGCCTCCATCACCTGCTGCCCCCTGGACACAAGCTAACAGCTCCTCCGTGCTGCCTCAGCTGCCTGTCACTGCTCTCTGATAAACACCTGTTCATCCACTCTGTACTGTAATAATCTATGTATATTTACTGTATATTCACCAAAAGGCATCCTGCAATTTTCTATCCATATAGAGTTAATCAGACTGTTAGCTGTGCTGCTGAAAAAAACAATAGAACCCTGCCCAAAACACAATAAAAAATGTAATGGTTATAATGGGAATTGTCTTGGTTTTAATGGAAGCTATAATGGTGTCTACTGGTAAAGCACTTGAAAAGCATTGATTTTGAGCTAAACTGCTGGAAAGTTACTGCTAATAAATTCGGTGATAATTTCCTCACTTTCATGTCATTCCAAACCTGTATGACTTCCTTTCTTCTGTTGAACACAAAATAAGATTTTTTAGAATGTTACCAAAACATTTTGTTTACCCTTGATTTCTACTGTATGGACAAACATTTCTTGAATTTATCAAATTATGTTCCACAGAAGAAAGAAATTCATTCAGGCTTGGACTGACATGATGTTGAGTAAATTATGACAATTTTCATTTTTGGGTGAATCTAGATTTAAGAACTTTATTAACTTTAACTTTTGATATTTTTATTTTTTTTTAAATCACAAAAATATAACCTTTCAGTTGATAATAAGAATTTAAAGTGAGGGAAAATATCGTTATGAAATATATATTTAAATGACAATTCGATTAATCGATTTAAATCATAAAACTATAAATATTAAGTGTTTGCAGACACACATATAGCACCGAACCTGATGAAAATATATCAGATAACCTTACAATTCAGTAAAAATACTGCTCAAACAAATGGTGTAAGTGTATTTTACAATTATGTGAAATAGCGTGAACTGTTTACCTCAGAAAACCGCCAAACTGAATCTAGCGGGCGGCTGATGATGTCATCACCGCGAGGCGAAACCAAAAGTAGATGATCAAACATATGGAAAGATATTATGTGACATATTATGATTGCCTTTGGGTCTTTCCATGTGTTTTGATCATCTACTGTTGGTTTCGCCTCGTGGTGATGACGTCACCCGAGCTTCAGTTTGGCGGTTTTCTGAGGTAAACAGTTCAGCTATTTACACTTCACACCATTAGTTTGAGCTGTATTTTTACATAATCATATTTGAATTATTTTCATCAGGTTCGGTGCTATGTGTGTGTCTGCTAATACTTATATTTAAAGAGGTGTAGCCTATTATTTATCGATTGTCAGGATCAATTAACAATTGTGTTTCTCTTCGCATAGAAAACCGTAAGTTGTTGGGAAATACTTTGTTGTTATGAATGCGGTAAATAAAATTCGAACTACAGATTCATATCATATGTTTGATAAAAATGGGTTTCTACCAGCAAATATTTAGAATAAAGTGAGATGATCTGCTGCTGATCCTGAATGACTTTAATGAGTGTTTATAATCTGAGGATCATCATATTATCAGCTGCTGAAAATACTCTTCACTTCAAATCTGTAAGTCCATTATTTGTTATTATTTATCACCTCCCCCCTTAATTAATATACAGGCACAAAAAAATAAGAAAAAACACATACAATTAAAAGATGCCAAATATAAACAATGTAAGAATTTAAAAAGTGAAAGAATAAACACACAAAGAAATCTAATTTTACAAATGTGCAGGGTGCAAATTTACCACCAATTAATTTAGTTTAACTTAACGTTAATTAGTTTTAGTTTTGTGGTTTATCTGAAAAATGGTTTATCACAGACTAATGAATAAATATTGTTGTGATAGTTTCATCTTGTAATGTGACAATAGCTGATCATGTTGTTTGCTTGTCTTAACAGCAATAAAATGAGCTTAATGTGCCAATTAACAGATCTGAAGTCATCAGCATAATGAATGAGGTGAAAACATGATCTATTATCATGAAATAAAGAGGATTTTCATCAGCTGGTAATATTAATGAGCCTCAGACTATAAACACTAATTGTCCATATGCATCTGAGTATAGTTAGAAGTGTATGTACCGCATTCATAACATCACAGTAATTCCCTTCATCTGACAGGTTTACTATGTGAAGAGAAACTCTTTGAAATATTAGTGTTAGCAGACTCACACATAGCACCGAACCTGATGAAAATAATTCAGATATGATTCTGTAAAAATGTTGCTCAAACAAACGATGTAAAGTGTATTTCACAACCGCGTGCAACAGCGAACCACTCACCTCAGAAAACCGCCACAGTGAAGCCGTGATGACGTCACCGCCGCGAGGCTAAACCAACCAAGTAGGTGTCGCTTTGTCAATTTGTTTTTTACACGAAACTCATTCTGGAGATGTGGATAAAATTTTTTGGAAGACACAATGGGGAAATACAGTTTTCTACAGTCATAGCAGTAACCACTCTGCTGGGGTCTCGATCCTTATTCACACATTTAAAGGGGATATACTAAAAGTGGTGTGATCAGATGACGGCAGGTGGATCTTGACTCTTATTAAGTTAGACAATTATTTTGTCATTTTATGCAACATTTATGGGTATAATTCTCACCCCTCTAATAAACAACTTTTCTCTCATATCACTGTTAAAATTAAATAACTACTTTTGGACTATAGAGATTCTCACATAATTTTAGGTGGTGACTTCAATGAGTGCATGGATGATGTTTTAGATAGATATCCCCCTAGACCCTGTAATGTTGCTTTAAGGAATAACGTAATTTTATTATTATGCTCTGATCTCTCTTTGGTTGATGCCTGAAGGTTTTATAACCAAGATTCACAGGAATATACTTGGTCTAATAAAAATGTATCCCCTAAATCTAGATTAGATTTTTTTTCTTATATCCTCTTCAATTCTTCACCTTGTTAAGGACATTTCACATTCTTTTGCTCCTTTGTCCGACCTTAAGCACATTTTTATAAATCTTGTTGGTTTGCAACCTATTTCTAAAATGCGGGGTTTCTGGAAATGTAATAATGCTCTATTGAAGGATACTAAATTTAATGATAGCATAATTAATCTTGATTGATTGCTATTCAAATATGTAAAGAACTGAAAGCCTCTAGGCTTCAAACTAAATCTATTTTGCTTTGTCGGTTAAATGAATTATTATCAAAGGAGAATGTTTCAAAAGAAGAAAAATTTGAGTTGAATAAGATACATTTTCAAATTAATGAACTTTATTTAGATTTAGCCAAAGGAGCATTTATTAGATCCAGAGCCAAATGGCTAGAAGAAGGTGAAAGGAACTCTAGCTATTTCTTTGCACTTGAAAAGAGAAATGGAAAGAGAAAATGTCTCTCAGCTCTTAATATTGATGGAGCAGTTTGTAAGGATGTAGTTAAAATTTCTAATTTCGTTACTAACCTTTACTCTTCTAAATTTGATACTAATAGCAGTGATAGCTTTCTTGATAAAGTACAGTGTTGTATCCCTGTTATTGATGAGGATTATAAATCATATCGTGAGTCTAGGTTAAAATGCGAAGAAGTATGGAAGGCACTTCAATCGATGAAAAAAGGATAAAATCTCCAGGCATTGACGGCCTTTCTGTTGAATTTTACACTCACTTTTGGGATACTAGTAAAAGCCCTTTAGTAAAAATGTATAAATAATGCATTAGTCAAAGAGAGATGACAGTGACCATGAAACAAGGGATTATTTCTCTTATCCCTAAAGCTAACAAAGATATTCTTTCAATTGATAATTGGCGCCTCATTACACTCTTAACTGTAGATTATCAAGAATTAGAAGGAATTTCTGTTTTAGGGAGGGAAATGAAGATTTCACAATTGGCGGACGACACCACATTGTTTCTAAAGGATGAATCGCAAGTGTCAAAGGCTCTAGACTTAATATATGATTGTTCTTGTGCTTCTGGTCTAAAACTGAATGTCTCAAAATGTGAGATAATGCCTGTTCATGATTTGAATAATGACTCCATAGAAAATATTCCAATTAAATCCACAATTAAATATTTAGGCATTTATATCACCAAAAATCTTCTAGCTAGACAGCACTTGAATTTTTCGTCCAGGATCGTCAAATCCAAAAATATTCTTAATTCCTGGCTACAACGGGACCTATCTTTATATGGTAGAGTTATATTGTCCAAGGCTGAGGGTCTTTCTTATTTTGTATATCCATCTCTATCCTTATTTGTTGAGAATAAAGTAGCCAAAGAAATGAACAATATTTTCTTAAAATTTGTTTGGAAAAATAAACCTCATAAATTAAAAAATGAAGTGCTTTCCAATAGTAGAGCAGATGGAGGTATTGATCTTTTAGATTTTTTCTGACACAACAAATATTTTTTAAATGAATTGTATTAAAAGATGTCTAGCTCATCCTAAATCCATTTGGTATTTTATCCCCAGCCATATTTTTGATAAAATTGGTAGTCTTTCCTTCAATTTGAAATGTAACTATCTACCCTCTAAGCTACCTATAGCTTTGTCCAAATTTCATCAGCAGTGTCTCCTTGCTTGGAAACTTTGCTATGTTCTCAGTTTTTCATCCCATAGAACATGTTTATGGAATAACAGGGATATTACTTTCTTTATCAGAAATAAATCATTATTTTTCCCCAGGTGGTTTCAAAATAATATTAACTGTATCCTTTGCTTATTTGATGACTCAGGAAATATTCTCTCTTATGAGCAATTTATGAGCTACCATAGTTTCCCGACTCCTCCAAAATAATTTAATAAAGTGATTAAAGCTATTTCACCTGGATTAATTCACCTTGTTAAATGCCACTCTTTATTTAATCCAAGGAGTTCAGTTGTTACTCGGTCTACTTTGCTTTTGGAAGGTGTTGATCTGTTAGATAAGAAATGTAATAATAGGCATGTGCGGCAAATTTTTCAATTTAAAAAGAAAATGTATCCAAGAGGAAAGTTCTACTGGAGGTCCTTGGTCGATGATATAGACTGGAAAAGATCCTGGCTCTTACCTGGAAAATATTGTATTTCTAATAAGGCAAAAAAAATTACATAAAATATATCCTGTTAATTTGAATGTTTCTAAATATGTGGACATTGACAGCTCATGTTCCTTTAGCAAACAAGCAGAGGAGTCATTAGAACATCTGTTTTTTGAATGCCCTTTATCCAAGCAATTTTGGTCTGACCTAGGTTCTCATATATTTGATTCTGCCAATGTCGTACATTCTTTTAGTTTAAAAGACATTATTTTTTATTATGATAATACTAAAAATAAATCCCTGGAACATACTATAATTTTTTTATTTTATATGGTACATTTTTCATTCACAAACAAAAATGTGCAAATAGTCACCCATCCTATCTCCTTTATAAAATTGAATTAAACTCACTTCTAAAATCTCTTCATCTTATAAAGAATAAAAAAACCTAAGATTCCTAAAATATTATACAGAGACATTTAAATAAAATCCATGTATTTAGATGCTTTCCTGTATATCTTTGTGATGTCATTCAGTTTAGTTTATGGATTTGTACGTGATCCCTTGGCTGTTCTTATTGTATTGTCTGTTCAAGCATTAATACAATTAAAAAAAAAAAAGTAGCTATCACTGCAGCCCGGAGATCTGCAAGTGGGAGGGGCTTGCGACAAGAGTGGCAAGTGGGAGGAGCTTGAGAACATCACGTGGGAGGGGCTTGTTTCAAGAATAGCAAGTGGGAGGAGCTTATGCCGCTAGCCTGGATTCCATCGTAGTTTAAAATGATATAAATATAACAATATATTTTCATAGTAGTTTCAACTGAAATTCTTAGTTTTGTCATTATTGTTTGTATCCAATACCATTCACTGTCAACATAGAAATCATGTCTTTACACATTTTGCCATGCTTTGTGATAGTAACATTGTAAATACTTGAACTATAGTAATTTAAGCATATCTCTGTTTATTACATTTTACTTTGATAATTCTTCTACAGTGGCCTACCAAGGAACATTAAAGTGAGAAGCAATTGCACTTAGGAGGTAAATGTGTGATACATAAAGACAATTTTGAGTACTTTTGAGAAAATGAAGTTTCCATTTGCCTGTACTGCACATTTTTTATTTTGCATATTTTTTTTTAATCAAATTGCAGCAAATGACAGACAAATCTTCTCCAGAACATGTTGCATGTGGGTGGGTAAATGATTTTATTTCTGATATTTCTGATATTATGAATTTATTTCATATCAAATTATGTACAATCATTCATTCAGCACAATAAACTTGCATGCAGTGGACACGGCTAAATCTCCGATGCATTGCTTCCGAGTAAATTCCATGGAGCTCGCCTCGCTTGCCCTTCCCAACATAACCTGTGGTGGGTACACAAGAAGCACAATGAGGATTAGGGTTAACCCATGTTTAAAACATTCTCTGCATACCATCCAAGATATGCATGACTTTCTCTTGCTGAACATGTACAAACATTTCAAGAATAATTTCTCAGCTCTGTGGGTCTATGCTATACATGTAAATTAGACTTTATAACTATATTTAAATGAAGTATTCCTTTTAAAAACCACTAGACAAAACGCTAGTTTATTCACCATTAATTTACACAAAACTGATTATTGATTATTATTAGTATTAAATAAAAAAAATATTATATTACATTGTTGATTAGGAGATGTGTTCTAGTGCTTTTGAAAATGTATCGTATTCTTTAGAAAATTACACTGTAAAAAGTGAACAGTTTGATCAACTTAAAAAAATACTTCAATTGGTAACACCTAAATAAATCCCTTTATTTGTAATATATTGTTGAAAAAAAACTTTTTTTAGGCCTCACCAATTGAAGTATTTCTTTAAGTTGATCCAACTGTTCACTTTTTACAGTGTTTCTATCATAGACTGTATAAAAACAGGTATATATTTACAAATGTTTAAGACATTTACACTTTATAAATCAGCCGAGCCGGGGCCCGGCCGCTCAGCGGTGGTACAGGAACCGTGGCGACGGGACTTGACGTCTCCGTTCCCTCCTTCAGGGAACGAGGGTTACATACGTAACCGAGACGTTCCCTATCAGTCGGTCACTCTCGACGTCACGTCGGAGGACCGACGAATTGGGATCCCTACCAAAAGGCCATGGATACTGCCCCTTCCAGTGTCCCGTGGAGGCCTCCTGTGCCGTTATTTTTTGGCGCAGGTTAGGGCCCCCATAGGAAGATCAGTTACTGTTGCTATGGCACTACCCACTCAGTAGGATTGGATAACACTGGGAAAAGCGTGCCCGTTCAGTTCAGAACAGGGACGCGGAAGCCCTTACCTTCCCGAGGAGGTTCAGAGGTAGTTACACATATGGACAATAGTCAGGTGCATATGGAAGATTGGAGGTGATTGTAACCTCTTGGAGTGGCAGGAGGTCTGCCGGGAAACACGGACTCTAAGGCTAACCGTGGAAATACATATGGGATCCGAACGGTCTCTACATATGGAACCCAGCCCTCACCGGTTCTCAAGGATTCATCGAGTGAGGGCCTGGCGCCGGACGCTCCGCCACGTCCAGCTGCCGAGGGATGGAGGAGCTCGACAGGGTCTACAGTGGACTCTCTGGAGCAGTTTTTAGCAAAGCCGACCAAACCGGGCACCTCAGTGCTTCTACCCGCTTGAGGTGAGAACACAGGAGGAAACCGGTTCCACACGAAGGCTATAGAATCTAGCGAATGTGTTAGGGGTCGCCCAGCCCGCAGCTCTACAAATATCTGTCAGTGAGGCGCCACGAGCCAGCGCCCAGGAGGACGCTACACTTCTCGTAGAGTGAGCTCTCAACCTGAACGGGCAAGGCACACCCTGTGCCTGATAAGCCAGGGTGATGGCATCCACTATCCAGTGGGCCATCCTCTGCTTGAGACGGCATTCCCTTTCTGCCGGCCTCCGTGACAGACAAAGAGCTGGTCTGAGGTCCTGAAGCTTTGCGTCCTGTCAACGTAGTGTCTCAATGCTCGGACGGGACAAAGCAAAGCCAGGGCTGGGTCTGCCTCCGGGGGCAGCGCTTGCAGGCTCACCACTTGGTCTCTAAATGGAGTAGTGGGAACCTTGGGCACATAGCGGGCCGGGGCCTCAGGATTATCTGGGAATCCGAGTGGGTCCAAACTGTAGGCACGAATCGTCGACCGAAAATGCGTGCAGGTCCCCAACCCTCTTGATGGAGGCCAGTGCAGCAGGAGCAGAGTTTTCATAGAAAGAAACTTGGGCTCGACTGTCTGCAAGGGCTCAAACAGGCCCTGTTGTAGTGCTCTAAGCACTAAGGACAGGTCCCAAGAGGGTATAGAGGGGGCGTGGAGGATTCAGCCTTCTAGCCCCTAAGGAACCTGACGACCCAGTCATGCTTCCCCACCGACTTCCTTTCCACAGGGTCGTGGTTGGCAGCAATCCGCGCCACGTAGACCTTGAGGGTGGAGGAGACAGCCTGCTCCAACCCTTGCTGCAAGAAGGATAGCACGACTGTGATCGGGCATCTCCGGGGTCTTCTCTGTGAGAAGAGCACCATTCGACGAACAGGTTCCACTTCAAGGCGTAAGCGTGTCTGTGAGACGGTGCTCTCCCAAGTGATGGTGTCAACTACCTCTTGGGGTAGGTCACCTAGAACCTCCGCGTCCCGTCCTAGGGACCAGACATGAAGTTTCCAGAGGTCTGGACGCCGGGTGCCATAAGGTGCCCGTCTCTGAGTCAGTAGATCCTTCCTCAGAGGAATCTGCCAGGAGGGGCTGTCACGAGGAGCATCAGCTCTGGGAACCAAGTCCTGGTAGGCCAGTATGGTGCCATGAGCAGGACCTGCTCCTCTTCCTCTCTGACCTTGCACACCGTCTGGGGATGGAGTCTCCATTCTCCGGGAGCGCAGCTCGTGACTCTTGAGCAAGCCGGGATGTGAATGGCGAAGCGACCTCAGATGCTTCCGACTCCAGAGGAGGAGGTGGCGGGCGAGTTGTGACATGCGACGGGGCGAGACCACATTGTCGGTTGATGTTCGCGGTCGCAGTCCGTCCGGACCAGTACATGCTCGCCTAAGCGTCTCTTGAGACGGTTCAAGGCCAGGTGTACTGCCAGCAACTCTAGGCAGTTGATGTGCCAGTGCAGTTGGGGACCCGCCAAACCCCGACACTGCATGCCCGTTGAGTGGCCCCCAGCCCTTGGCGGAGGCGTCTGTGTAAACCACAGCGTGCCTGGAGACCTGTTCCAGGGCACTCCTGCCGAAGGAATGAAAGGTCTGACCACAGGGTGAAGGTTTGGCGGCATGCTGGAGTGACTTGGACCCTCAGCGTGCCGCTCTGCCACACCCACCTCGGGACTCGGCCATGGAGCCAGTGTTGAAGCGGTCTCATATGGAGCAGCCCCAGCGGCGTGACTGGATATGGAGCGCATTGGGAGGGCCGGGCGAACTGAATCGCATAGCCGAGTCTGATGGTACGGAGGAGCCAACGAGACGGGTTGGGGAGCGCTAGCCAGGCCCCCCAGAACCGTACTAGTGACACCAACGAAGCCACCGACTTACCCGCGGTGGGGCAGCGAGGGGGAACGCAGGGACCCGGCTCGGGCGTCTCGTTGCCGGTCCGAAGCGGGGTCGGCGTGTGTGACGCACTTACCTGCGTTCCGGCAGAGGGTGCGTGAGTAGTGCGATTGATCGCCCTCTCGAACCGCCCTCACAGCTGCCCACTGGCGAGAGAGGAGGGTGAGTGTAACTCAAGTTTGACTCGTTCACAACCCCCCGTCCCCTCTGGGGACCCAGAGATAGAGGAAACTGCTCTTTTGTCGAGTTTTTGGGTACCACTGACCGTGAGGCCAGTGGCAGAAAAAGAAACAAAAGATTCTCCACCCGGCCCTCCTCCGGGGGAGGGAGTGGTGCGTTCACCATCTCCCAAAGAGCAGACATCTCCATCCCTGGGTCGTCCGTCTCAGGGCAGCTTGCTCACGCTTGCCGCCTGGTTTGGCAGGGGCCTGACGGGCGGGCGGCTGCGGCCGGCTCCACGGCGCTGCTGCTCTGACTCACCCTCCGATGTAGCGATCAACATCCGATCATCGGGGCGCCAAGGATACAAGCGGTACCCCTCCATGGGAGGGGCCGGCCCGTTCCTAGGCAGCTCCATCGGTAGCGGCAGTGCGGTAACAGGAGGAGCCTCGCTGTTTTTGGAGGAGAATTCCTCACTGTCACCGTAGAAGACCAGCCCGGCTACTGCTGGAAGTAGCCTCCCAGTACCAGGGGAACCCTAGATCTCGGCAGAGGCATGGGTACCCGCCTTTGCAGGAAGCGAAGCCTGGTCCGCAGCCCTGACGGTCATCCCCCGCAATGGGGGCATGACTCATCCACAAAAGCCGCCTCAGCATGTTCAATGCCCAGACACGAGAGAGGCAGCGACCGTGGACCATCACCTGGCGCCAGGTAACGACCGCATCCAGAAACTCTTTTAGAGAAGTGTTTGCTCTTTAGCGTGCTGAAGCGCCAGGGGAGATGGTCGCTGCAACACAACAGGGGTAGTGCAGCCTGATGTGTGCAATCCACTGACAAGGGAGACCACCACCGCTGAATCGCCCCACCAACACAGAGTCTTGAGGCACTTTCAGAAGATAGTCTGGAGCAGAACGATAAGCCGCTCCGGTTAAAAGCTGAATATGCGCTGCACCTGCTGCCTATTTATACTCACGCTGTGATCAGCGGCAGCTGGATGCACAATCGCATGCCAATGTGCATTGGCTCGCTTAGTTTACACTCAAGTGGATAGGTCTCTCTAAGCGATATCCCAATTCCGGTCCTACGATGTGACGTCCGAGAGTGACCGACTGATAGGGAACTGATCTTATGGCTGTTTAAAAAATATGACTATTATTACTATATTTATAAGTGGTCATTGATGGCTCTAAGTAAAGTAGCATAAGAAAAGTGGCAATATATGAGACTTATAATTCATTATAACTATGAGAAATATAATCCATTGTAATTTAAGTGAATGCAACGTGTTCACTGTGTGTTATAAAATCATCATACTCTTAAAATCTATAACCAGTAAATATTATAATACATTAAAAATATTCTTATGAATATTCATAAGATTAAATATTATTGTCACGACGCAGCGTGGAAGCCCGTGGAAAGAAAGGAGATCTGGGTCCAAATGCAGGTAAGCTTTTTAATTAAGGAACAAAAATGCCAACAGGCAAAAACAAAACAATAATCAGCATGGGACACCCCAGAGGGCAACGTAGTGCTGGTGTCCCGAGTGCACGAAACCGAATGTAATCGGTACAACAGGAAATACAGTGAACATGCATACATGCACATGTGAGTGCGGGTAGAGGTAATCTCGGCAGGCAGAGGGACGGGGCTGAGGTGCATAAATAGTCCACACATTGGGAACAGCTGACGCCGGGCCTGGACTCTTGACAATTATACGTTTTTTTTATAATGCATTATGCATTCATTATAATTCCTTAAAATACCCTTATAATGTATTGTATGGGCGTCATAGAAAGTGTTACCAAAATTATAATGCCATGCAATTACATTACCTGCTTATGGTCTTCAGTATCCATAACCTGGAGAGCAAATTAGTTGTTTGTAGAAAAAAAAGATATTGTCAGGCACATTACAGATTGTAAGCTGTGTGTGGTACTAAGAAAACGTTGTACAAAAGCCACCAAGAAAATGCACTATTCACAGCTTGTAATACTTTTTAGTTTTACAAAACAAAACAAACAACAATTGTACATCACGCTTACCTCTTCCACTCATCTACCGTGCCACCGCCGCCGTGTCCTTTCACCCACTACCGCCACCGGGAGCGTGAACCGATAAAACAACCTACATGGCATCAAACAAACCAATCAAAATCTTCCGTTGGTTTGTACAGCCCACTTGCAGCTTAAGTCCCACCCACTTGCATCTGGCTCCAACCTCCGTTTATACCCATCTCAGAGAAAGCTTTGCTCGTTGGATTTGATCCATGCCATGTCCTAGAATTCTTTTTATAGGTGTAACTTTAGCACAGATATATATATTTAGATATTTAATCCAATCCGTCTGAGAGATATGAAAATGAATTGCTGACAAGCTACAGGCCTAAAGCACAGAAAAATCTTGTTTTAAATACTTAAAAATCATCTTCTTAGTGGACAAGACTGCAAGTAAGTTTTCAAAAAGGGTTTATTGTAAACGAATGTGTTTCTGACGGTTTCTCCGTATTTCTGCTTCTGTTGTATGCTGTTGTTTTTGTGAAGCGAAATTGAAAGTATTTCTTTTTAAGATCATTTGGTTATTCTACACGGCAGTGCATTTGTTTGTAACTCTCTTTATTTGATATAGTGTTTTGTGTTGCTGTTGCTGCTAACTCTATATATTGATTCATCTCCAGGTCGTACTGAACAGCAGATTGTTGTCATTAGTGCTAATCAATGACAGTTTAGCTGCAGTATGTCAGAGAAGAGAGGAAAGATGAGTCTCTCAGAGAAACAGAGGTAAGACTGAGTCTGTTTCAGAGAATCATTTTAAACACTGCTGGAGTTTCAGATGTTTGCTGTAAAAAACAAAACCTTAACTAATTTTGTTTTATATTAACAAATGCTTTACAGACCTTCAACGCTTCATAACTTCCTAATTAAAAATATTAAAAAATAGCAAGTAGATGATAAATATCTGAGAACTGAAAATCAATCATTTACAATCTTAACCCAATTTACAGTTGCTCTTTAGCACTGGGTGTGTAGATACTTATTCCACATCAAAAATCAATCATTTACAATCTTAACCCAATTTACAGTCGCTCTTCAGCACTGGGTGTGTAGATACTTATTCCACATCGAAAATCAATCATTTACAATCTTAACCCAATTTACAGTTGCTCTTTAGCACTGGGTGTGTAGATACTTATTCCACATCAGTGATTTTGTTTTTTAGGTCATACATGTATTGTCAGACACTAATAAATGACTGCACTCTTAATTTAAAGGGGTCATATGATGCTTTTAATGTTTTCATTTTCCTTTAGTGTGTAATGTATCTGTTTGTGTAAGATCTTCAAAGGTCATAGTCTCCTGTAAAGTGAGTTATTCTGTCTAACAGACAACGCTGATCCAGAAATGGATAAAATGCATTGACTGAAGTCCAGATATTAATCTCACAAATGTCTGCATCACGATGTGAAATATTAGCGTAATGCTGTCCAAAGGTAAACACAAAGAGAAGACGATGCTTCAGTGAGTTGTAGTGTTGTCGTCATGTTGTGTAGATGCTGTGTGTTTGGATGCGAAAGCAAACCTGATTTGTTTGACTCAGTGGTTAATATTAATTTATAATGCTGTTCCTGAGCCGTACAACCCAAAGTTCATCTTGTGTACAGTACGCTTTATGAGCTGCAGTGCATTTTCTCCCAGGTTCATGTGAACAACATCAGCTATACACACCTAAATACTGTAAACCACACCTAAATAAACTGTAAACCACACATAAATAAACTGTAAACCACACATAAATAAACTGTACACCACACATAAATAAACTGTACACCACACATAAATAAACTGTAAACTACACCTAAATAAACTGTAAACCACACCTATATTACTGTATTTTATGTTGGCACTTCAGGACATAAGCTTATTACAGTGAAGAAGAAAAATGATGTCTTTATGAGTTTTGTATCTGAAAGTTAAGAGAGTTGTAAAATAAAAGCTTATCTCTGTGAAACGTTCAGCTCAGACTTGGACTCGAGGTCAAACAGATACGGTAATTATTACAACGACATTGTTACTGTTATTGTTACACCCGATAAACAAAGTGATGAACTTTTAACATAGCATCATATAGTCACTTTAATTGAAGTATGCTAACAGAACTGTGTAGTGCTCACATTTCTTCTGTTTTAGTCAAAAAATATATATTTAATTAGGTCAGTGAAATATTTGTAAAAATATATTTATTCTCACGTTTTAAGTACTTTACAGAAATTGTTAAACAAATGTAAGTCTGTAAACAAGAATGATTGCTATCTTTAAAACTCTGCAAACTTTTCTGTGAAGGACAAGAGAGAATATGTGTCAATATAAAACACAGATGAAGTGAAGTTTCTCTTCTCTCTTTGTGTCATTAGTGTAAGATCAGGATCACATGTGTCTGTGAAGAGTGACCGGTCAAAGCATGGTGACATACCGAACTTCAGTGAGAAAAAAACATCTATCAAAAGGTATTTATTATCTTTGACATTATAATATTGTGTTGGCTTATTTATCCACTAAGATGCTTGTGATAGAAATTAATGAAATAAAACAATAAATCACTGATTTTCTCTTTATTGAACTCAGTCTGGAGCTTCTTTCCAGTAACACAATAACACAAGCAGTCACAAGGAGGTATAAATTAACCATGAAAATAGATCATGCAGCCAAACATGAATGTCTTTCCATATATCCATAGTCATAGATGGACAAATGCATGTCTATACTGTGCTTAATTACCATCCTCAACAGTAAAGCTCTTTAAATGAGACTGAAGCAGCTCCTGTAGTGAAGTGTCTTGTTGTTTGTGTCATTAGTGTAAGATCAGGATCACATGTGTCCAGCTCTGTGTCTGTGAAGAGTGACCGGTCAAAGGGTGACGTACCAAACTTCAGCGGAGAACCATCACGAGCCAAACGGTATTTAATGTGTTTCTTATTTGTGTTTACACAGACTGTGTCAGAAAGTCTATCAGTGAATAATTATCATAAAACATATAGTTCATAAATTTATCACAGTGTTGTTTTTCTCTTTGCTAAAAATGTTTACAAGATATTTTGGTAATTTCTTCTAAAAATGCAGTATTTTGATTTATTTTATTACTATCAGGCTTCATTATGAAACATTAGATCCAGATTTACAGACTCACAGGAACCACAATAACTTTACAGACAGTCTCCTGCAGATCTTCCAGGTAATAAAACACATTTTAAAGAATATTTAATAATTAAAATAAACAAATATGTTATTAAATAAGAGTGTTACAGAACTTGTATTTCTATTTTTTTCTTAAGAACCCACAAAATAAGAATGAAAACCTATTTGTATTAATATTTACTGCAAATTAACGTTCGTCTCAACTTGACTTTTTAAAAATATTTTAAATTACTGAATAAATAATTTTGACCAAATATAGATGAAGATTTTTCTGTCATTCATTTTTGTCTTGCTTTTTAGGATCTTGAGAGCAAAATAATCACATTTCTAAAGAAAGAACTGGAAAAGTTTAAGAAAATATTACAAAAAGAGGACTTGCAATACTTTGTGAAGGACTTTATTGAGAATAAATGCAGCATGAAAGAAGCAGCTCTCGATCTCACGCCTTCTTTCTGAGAGAGAAGCAAGATGAAGCTGCTGATACTCTAGAAGGTAAGAGACTCATGATCGTCTGTTTCATTGTCACTTATTAATGCAGGAGAGAAAATAAGATTAAACATATCTGTATTTTTTGTTTCTGTTTAGATGAGCTGGTCTTCATTCATCAGCTAAAATGTAGCCTAAAGAAGAAGTATCAATGTGTGTCTGAAGGAATTGCAAAGCAAGGTGACTCCACTCTTCTGAATAACATCTACACAGATCTCTATATCACTCAGGGTTGTAGTGAACAGGTCAATACTGAACATGAGGTAAGACAGATTGAAGTTACTTCCAGACGTCATGAATCACAGGAGAAACAGGTTGAGTGCAAAAATGTGTTTGAAGCACCTGAACAAGACAAGCAGATCAGGACTGTACTGACAAAAGGAGTTGCTGGCATCGGAAAATCAGTCTCTGTGCAGAAGTTTGTTCTGGATTGGGCCGAAGGAAAAGAAAATCAAGATATCAGCTTCATATTTCCTCTTCCATTCAGAGAGATGAACTTAAAGGAGCAAGAAAAACTAAGTTTGATGGACCTTATAACTCAGTTTTTCCCAGAGACAAAAGGACTGAACCTTACAAGAAGAAATCAATTCAAAGTCTTGTTCATTCTTGATGGATTGGATGAATATCGACTTCCTCTAAACTTTAAGGATAATGAGACGGGTCTGATGTTTCATCACCAGCTTCTCTGGATGTTCTCCCAACGAACCTCATCAAGGGAAATCTGCTTCCTTCTGCTCTCCTCTGGATCACCACCAGACCAGCAGCTGCCAGCGGTAAGATTCCTC